>VYZP01078241.1:15084-178381 GCA_013400635.1 Hypocryptadius cinnamomeus | reverse complement strand
TTCCTTCCCTCCCTCCCTTTTTTCTCCTTTTCCTCCTTCTGCCTTCTTTCACCATTCTGTTTTGTTCCTTTTTCTGCCCTCCTTTTTTCTGCTATCTCTCCTCTTACTCTATGTCTTTCCTCTTTTTCATCTTCTCACCAACTTCTCTATTTTTGTCCTCTTTTACTCCTATCTCCTGTTGCCCTTTTTTTTTTTCATCCACCCTGATCTCCCTGATGCTCTTCCCCCCTGAGCAGGAGCACTGGGATATACAGGAAACAAGGCAGAAGAAGAAATCCCTATAATGAAGGGATGCACAAAGGGTGGGAGTATCAAACAGAAAATGAGGTAGTGTACCAACCGGCTGAGAGGGCAACCTGTGCTGTGTGCCAGGACCTGGAGCAAGATGGGAATGCGTGCAGGGCAGAGGCACCGGGGCAAGGTCTTGGCTAGGGGAGACAGGACTTCCCCAGGGAGCTCGGAACTAGGAATTGTTTGAAGTGGAAACAACAAAAATATCCTCAGTGGTCTCCCTGACTTCCAGCTTCCAGACAGCTGTGCATGGGGGGCCAGGCTGGAGGGCCTGGGAAGTCCCTGATCCCCATCCTTGTCACCAGTCCTATCCACGACGCGTTCCCTCATTAGTGCAACGCGCTGGGCAGAGAGCTGCACCTCGCTGGCACAAAGGCCTCTCTCTCTGAGCTCTTTGGAACGAAGCTGTGACAGCAGTGGAGGATGGGCGCCTCGGGCTTGTGCTGCTGCCAGGCCTGTTGCCCTCCCGGGCTCTCCCCGTGCCACTGCCCCCACCCGACCCCAGTGACCAGTGGCTGTCCCGCACATCCGCCCCGAGGCAGGGCGAGGGTGGCAGCGCTTGGTCAGAGCTGGAAGGGATTCGTCATCCCTTGGCTCGCTTCCTCCTCCGCCTGCCGGCTACTCCCTGTCTCCCTCCCTATTGTTTCCCGGTAGTTTTAGCCCTGGTAAAAGCTCATTCAGATTTTCACAAGACGGAACAAAGAAAGGTTTTGAAGTGCCGAGAGGCACTAGGCAACACCCCGACTTGCCTTCCTCCCTCCACTCCCAAAAATCTCAGCATCTCCCCCAGTTTTCTTCTTCCTACAAACACCCTCTTCCCATAACCCTGGCTCACACAACAGTTCAACTAAGCACAACCAGCTGTTCCCTACAAAGCACGGCTTTAAAATGGTTCCGTGCTCCTCCCCGGAAAGCAGGAGGGAAAGTTTCGGGAGTTTCAGAGCCTGCTTTTGCCGCTGATACGTACCTTGCTGTTGTCGGTTCTGTGCGGGAGCGAGGGGGGCCGAGCTGGCGCCTTCCTGCTGCCGTTACCACGCAACCTCTGCTGTCGTACACATGGTGCCTGCTAGAGGGAGGGAAACAGTTTTGGGCTCTGACGGCTTTTTTCCTCCCGTGGCAGCTCTTTAGGGCCTTGCAGAGCAAGCGCTGTGCTCACGATTGTGTCTGGCTTGTGATGAAGCAAATGTTGCAAAAAACCCCTGATGGTGACAGAGGCAGCTTTTACTTCTCACACCGGATCATGTGGCCACTTGCCATGGTTTAGCCCAAAGCAAGGGAGCAGTTGCCACTGAAGGATCCATCCAAAAATGAGGCCACCACAGTGTTGAAGTGTGGGTAGAGATGATGGAGTTCGTGTAGTCTCTGCATTCTCCAGGCCAGCCTGTCCTGCTGGGCCTAGGAGTGATGCTGAGCACATTACTGCCTACCTGTCACCTTACCTTGGGGTTCTGCATCCCTCTTCCCAGCAGGGGCTAGGGCGCAGGCAGCCCCCTGCTTCTGCACAAGCTGAATGCTCACACCGCCTGGAAGGGTCCCTTGGGCACAGCCCTGGTTGTGTCTCCCTAAAACTGCCCCTCAGCAACAAGCATGGAACTCAATCCTATACCTCCTCCTCCCAAATTCCCACTGGTTCTTCTCCTCCTCAAGGAAAACCCTGCCATCACTCAAACTGCATTGCACAATAGCTGTGGGTTGAAGTAACGTGCCTTCTTCCCCCATTCTCAATGGTATGAAGATGATTTAATGTTTCAATAGCCTGCAAATTATTCAATAGCAGAAGGACAAATTTGTTTTTCCCTCCTGTGGTTGCAGATGCTGACAGAGGTGATGGTAGAATGATGGCCTGGGAAACAAAGCCTTTCTTGAGCCACAGGAGAAACACTAGAGGCTTTCCCTCCAGGTGCCTTTATTACCCTTCTCCTGGAGGAGATGGGAACCAATCACCAGGAGAGCTCAATGAGCTAAAACCCACCTTCCTCAGTGCCCAGAAGAGAGTTGAAAGCCAGAGAATTCACCACTTCCCTATTCCCTCTCAGGGGAATCCACACAAAGAATTTGCTAGAACAGTCCTTGTGCTTCTGGTCTGACCTGAAACCTGCTGAAGCACAGGAGCTTGGGGATGGCCTGAGCTCCCGGCTTTGGTGCTTGTTAGGATGCTCCCTGGCAGGAAATGGAGGGGATGCTGTGGCTGGTGAAGGATGTCTCTGCCCTTTTTGCTTGTCATGATGCTTTCAGGAAGACCACCAGTGTTAGGAAGAAAGTTTATGCTGGCAGGAGATCCCCGTGTCAATCAGGCAATTTGAAGTCAGATGCCTTTCATTCAGCCCCAGAGCAAAGGTGTCATTTCCTATCCAGACATTGCTGGCATCTCTCTGCTCTTGCTTCGCTGCACTTATCAGGAGTCTCTAAAGGACAAAGTCTAGTGTTTGTTAGAGGTTTCAGAGAGGTTTATGTCACGTGGACCTTCTGTAGACCTCCTGCCCTGGGCAAAGCACCCAATACCCTCTGGTCTGTGTTGGTGAAATATTAGATTTATAGGCCAAATAGCCATGCCAAAAGGTTATGTGCTTCTGTCTCCCTGTCAACCCTTTGGCTGCCCTCAATGCAGGGACAACAAAAGACATCTCTGGAAAAATCTATTGCCCTTTCCCCAGCAAGCAGAACCAGGCCATCCTGCTCATCGAGATACACTCAAATCCAGAGGAATGATACAAAATGGGACTGAGAAAGCCAAAAGCAAACACCAGTGGGAAATATCTGTGTATGTCTTGCCACGGAAACAGTGGAAGACTCCTGGCACGGAAGGCATGTCCATTTGGTTATTTGTCCAGACTCAGGCTGATTCCCTAAAGATGCCTTGAGGAGTGTGGCAGTGACATCTGCCCTATGTTCCCCTCTTTATCATAGTTTCCCATTATCCTTTCTGAGTTAATTCAAATTTATCTCCTCTTTTTTTTAGATCCTCTCCCTCTTTTGGTCTTTGTAGCAAGGAAGGAGAGTACAGTGATGCCCCTGCTGCCTTTGGACACAGCTGGCATGAAAGCATGAAGTGCAGGTCTTCTGTCCTGGGATCTGAGGAAGCTGAGATGTGTCTCTGCATTTAAGATTATTTCATTTTAAAAATAAATGTATGCACATAACCCTAGAGTAAACTTACAAAAGAATACTTAAATTAAGGCCATTAGTGTAAACTGAAAACTCTGCCTCTTCCCCTTCTAGCAGTTTCCTGTTTTGTCCTCTCTGCTCTTATGATGCCTCTGTGCATATACTTAATGGTTATTAAAGACAATAAACTTCTAAGAGTAGTGCCAGATCTTTTTCTAACTTGACTATGTGATCCCTACCAGAAAATTCAATCCATAAATTCAGCTGTGGAGATCAAAACAGCAAGTTGTAAGCATGTGCCCAGCTCCAGTTGTTGCAGTGAGTGATTTATTTATATCCTACTTGATCCATTGCTGGAAGCCATTTGTTCCTTGAGCTTGTGTGCAAACTTGAAGTAAGGCTTTGTAGGGTGAGGAAATGCAAAACTTGGGTCATTCCTGAAGAGTCAGTGGGCTGATTAAGCGTTGGGGAGCAAAGTATCTGTGGAGCTAGAGCAGAGAACCTGATACTGTGGCTTAACTGATGCCTCAGGAGCTAAATAAAAAAAATAAAAAATAAAAGGAGGTCAATAAAAAGGTGCTGGTAGTAAGGTGTTAGTGAGGTGGCTGAGCAAGGTTTGGGTTGTTCAGCAAATACAGGCAATTGCTCACCCTGACTTGCATGCATGCACTCACACATATGGATGTTCCATACTGTGGCAGCTCATTACAGATTCCCACAAGAAAACCATTAGGGAGGAAATTCTTGCTGTTCTGATGTGGTCGCCTTGTTCTTGTAAAAGAAAAGCTGTTGTTTCCATTTTGCTGGGGAGTGGAGAGCATTATAATGAAATAGTGCTGTGAGAGTATGTGTAATATTTTATCCCTGTGGATACAGTCTTTCACAGTGGGTCCAGCGAAAATGGAGCCCCAAAAAAATGGAGCTTTCTAGATATGTTCATCAACCAACACACCTGCAGAAAAAGTACTGTCAGAGGAATTTTTTTCACATCCCTGCTTTTCTTCTTCATCTTCTGTCTGAGCCTGCCGCAGTGTTTGCCTGCCCGTCTGCAGAGGGCGATGCAGCATCAGTTTGACCAGACATATGGTCCTCTGGCTTTCCCTCATCCCGAAGTTGCCTTTGGTCACCAAGACATTGCAGGAGTTGAGGGCTGAGATGGGGCCACAGCTAGAGAGGAAGAGGAGGGGACCAGACCAGAAACACAGGTGTATTTCACAGCACAGTCTCTTCATGCCAGCTGTGCAGCAGCTGATGAAATGGGAGACTGCAATGGATTTCACTTTCCTGTTAAATCCTGCTGCACAGGAAGACTTGAATAATTTGCTGAAACTTTGAAGGCCACTGTAGGGACAGCTGGTTATTTCATGAGTTTGTACAGGACTCAGAAGTGTGAGTTTAAATCAGCTTTAAAAGTCAAGAACGAAATCTTGAAGCGAAAAGAACCCCAACAACCATACACTTGTCTGGTTTTCAGAGTTCAGTTTGCATGTTAGCATTGCCTTTTTGCAGAAAGGAATAGTAGATGTCCTCTGCCAGTAGAGGCGTCTCTAGTCTCCATGAGAATACCCATGAAAATTCATGGATATTTGTGCCCCCCAAAAAATCACTTTGTGTCCTAGAGTCATGATGGTCAGAAAAGACCTGAAAATGATCATATACATCTGTTAACCCAGCATCACTGTGTTCATCACTAAACCATGACCCAGAGTTACATCCACATGCCTTTTGAACACTTCCAGGGATGGTGATTCCAACACTTACCCGGGCAGCCTGCTCCAATGCCTGACCATCTTTTCAGAGAATATTTTTTTTTCCTAATATCCAATCTAAACCTCCCATGACACAACTTGAGGCCATTTCCACTCATCCTGTAACTTGTCACCTGTGAGAAGAGACCCCTTCACCTCACTAAAACTCCTTTCAGGTACTTGTAGAAGTAATGGGGTCTCCTGAGGTTCCTTTTCTCCAGGCTAAACAACTCCAGTTGTCTCAGCTGCTTCCCATAAGACTTGTGCCATAAAAACCCCACTGCATCCTCTCTTTAATCCAGTTCTTCCCTGGATTATCAGAATTAATTTGCTGCAAAGGTTTGGGCGTGGGATATTTTGCAGTCTCCTCAGGTATAGGCTGGGGCCGGTGAGCAGCTTGAAAGCTGAATTTCATTCTTTGTCATTGAAATTTGCCAGAAAGGTCATTTCCTTGGGCATGTAACTGAGGAAAGTGCTCAGAATTGTTTTCTTCCATTGATTCCCAGTTCAGTTTGTGGTAGGGATGGAAATGCCGGCTGAATGTAATCCTGTGAGGGTGTTTTTTTTTCCATGATACACCATCAGTTTTTAACAATAGCTTCTCTTTTAAAAGCTTTTGGTTGTTCTTTGTGACTTGTAGGAGAATGGGGGCAGATTGTGAAGCACTTGCTTGAACTTTGCACCTGGATAAATTCAGGGAGCTAGGTGTTGACTTTTTTTTAAGAAATGGCACTTGCATGAATGACTACTTGAGGTGTTTTGATTTCTTCTTAAATTTACAGAAGACAAACAAGCGTTTTGGCTCTACCAGAGGCCTCCAGGTGAAGGGATCTCTAAATGCTTTCCTGCTCTTGGGTGGGATGAGAAAGGAATGGCTGGGGCCAGAGCTGTGTGGGAAGAACTGGATGCAGTGGGTGCTGCTCACTGTCGTGGCCTTGTCCAATGTTCAATAAAGAAACAAAAGACCCTCTTGCAGTGCCAGGAATACACAGAGAGTGTTCTGCCTGCCTCAAGCACAGGATAGGCAAATGTATCTGTGTTGCTGTATGGCAGCAGGTGAGGTCACTCACTCTGCTGAGCCTGGAGGAGACTGAGGGGAGACCTCACTGCCGTGACAGCTTCCTTGTGAGGGGAAGAGGAGGGGCAGGCTCTCATCTCTTCTCTCTGGTGCCCAGTGACAGGACCCAAGGAAATGGCCTGAAGCTGTGTCAGAGGAAGTTTAAGTTGGATATCAGAAAAAGTTTCCTCACCCAGAGGGTGTTTGGGCACTGGAACAGGCTCCCCAGGGAAGTGGTCACGGCACCAAGCCTGGCAGAGTTCAAGAAGCGTTTGGACAATGCTCTCGGGCACAGGGTGTGACTTTTGTGGTGTCCTGTGCTGGGCCGAGAGTTGGACCCGATGATCCTTGTGGGTCCCTTCCAACTCGACATATTCTGTGGTCTTTAAAAATGTCAAGGAAGCAAATAAGAATATGTGGAATTTAAAAAGGCAAAACCACTGCCGCTGTGGTTTGCGATGGAAGCAGGCGACAGGCTGGTAACAGAGGGCACGAAAAGTACCTGGAGAATGCGGGCATCGATCCCGCTACCTCTCGCATGCTAAGCGAGCGCTCTACCATTTGAGCTAATTCCCCGCGGTGGTTTCCTCGTAATCCAGCGCAGACATATTGACTTCTCGCGAGACGCCGTGCGCCGCTGGCTGTTCCACGTCCCTGTCGGGGGTCCCAGTGCGCCTGCGCGGGAGCGCGACGGCCGGGGCTCGGCGGCGGGCCGGGCTGGGCGCGCGCCTGGAGAGGAGGATGCGCCCCGCGGTGAGACCTGGAGCGGGAACGGGGCGGGAATGGGAGTGGGAACGGGAACGGGAGCGGGGCGGGAATGGGAACGAGATGGCAGTGGGAAGGGGAATGGTGGGGGGCTGCGAAGGGCTGTGTGTTTGGCGGGCAGGATGCGTACGGCGGTGCGTGTGGAGCGGCGGTGCGTGTGGAGGTC
Source organism: Hypocryptadius cinnamomeus (assembly GCA_013400635.1). Taxonomy (NCBI): domain Eukaryota; kingdom Metazoa; phylum Chordata; class Aves; order Passeriformes; family Zosteropidae; genus Hypocryptadius; species Hypocryptadius cinnamomeus. Next base: position 171,249 of record VYZP01078241.1, on the reverse strand, counting down.
AGAGCAGGGGGCTGGAGCGCCCGGCACAGGCTCTGCCGGGGGCCTGGGCTGCTCTTTGAGTCGCGGCGGGGCTGCGCTGAGGTCAAAACAGAACGAAACGACCAAACAGCCCCTCCTCTCCCCCAGTAAAATATCGAGCCCCCACCCCGCCCCCCCAGCTGATGAAGGGCGCAGGAGCTGCCCGGATGCCCCCGGTTACTGCCCGGGGACGCTTCGCCTGCCCGGCAGCTCCTCACGGCCCTCGGGGCACAGAGCCCGCGCCACCCCCTGCGGGGGCTCGGGGTGACACTCGGCCCGCTGGGCGGCTCGGGGAGCCCCCAGCACTTGCTGCCATCCATGCTGGGACATCCGGGCTGGGTCCCTGCGCGTGGCTGGGACAGCTGCGATGCCCAGGAGCCTGGATGAGCAAACCTGCTGCGGGCAGTTGTTCTCCCCGCCTTGCCTTGCGATGTCTCCTTTGAAAACAACACCCACAGAAGTGAAATCTGGCACCGTGGTGAATCGTGAGGTCTTTTTCTCCAAAAAATGGTTCCGTTTGCTCTTGTGCTCCAGCTGGAGTAGAGTTAAAGGCAAAAATTTCCCTGCTGGACGAGGAAGGAGATGCTGGCTCTGGAGCAGGGAACTTCAGGTGCCTGTTGAAATGGCAGATGGGGGCATGTGCTGGAGTCTTCTGGGGAGCTGCATTGATCAGATGGGATTTTGGTGCCTGTTTTGGATGCGGGAAAAGGAGATGCCCTCAATTAAGGGCTGCATAGCAAAGCAGGTGAGAGCATTGGGTCATTTCTCTGCGAGTGCTATGCTGAGGAAGACGAAGCTGTTGGTGGGCTTGCATAGTTTAATTAAAGCTGTGTTCAGCAGTAGCAATATCCAGGACTCAGTTAAAAACCTGTCATTCTGGTAAATATCTTGCCTTGTGCTCAATCACTTTTCTTCCCCTCTGATGTTCTTGAGTCAGACCAGACAAAACCCAAAAAGCATTGGTGGCCAGTGCAAAATACTTTCTGAACCAAGGTGATTACAAAATAACCTTGTTGTATAACCTCGGTGGTGGCTGCTTAACACCTAGCTATGTGGAGAGCAGCAGAGTCCTGGCTGAGCTGGCCAGGCTGCGGGCAGTGATCCTGGTCAGCAAGTCACTGCAATTCACTGAGCCAGCAGGGAATTTGGTGAAAGTGATGGGACTTGATGTGGCTTTTGCTCCATCAAGTTCCTGGGTGCTTTACACATTGCTTTCCTGCAGTACTTTTCTACTTCTACCTTGGCTATTGTCAAGCCATCGTTCCATTGGTTTCAAAACCATTCTCTGCTCAATTTTACACCCTTCCTGAGGGATTTGCCTTAGTTCTGCCTGTGAGATACAAGTTACTTTTTCTGGATGAATTTGCTGAGCTATCCTCCTCCAGACTATGAATTCTGATTAAATACTCCTATATATCAACAGCTTTGCAAATGAAATAGGTGCAAAACATTTTTTATTTATTTTACTTGACAGGTTTTGGGCTCTGTGAATGAGGCCTCCTTTTTGCAGAGTTTGCTTAATAGGTTCTCTGAATGATATTTTATTGAAATACTTGGAATTTTAAATGTACTCCTCTTTTGTTCTTTTTGATGTGTTGCATCTTACTTTAAAGGGCCGGTGAAGCATGACCTCAGAGCTCTTTGGAAACTCTCCTGTCTTTCATTTATCGTTTTCACGGTTGTAAGCTTCCTTCTGTGTGGGGTTTTGGTTGGTTTTTTTTTATGTCAGAGAGAAGATTGGCCAACAAACATGTTCTGAAAGACATGTTTATCTTTAAGAAAAAACCCAACAGCGACTAAACAAGCAAGCAGCCGCACCCATCCAGCAGTATGATTTCTTATCTTGGAGCTTGACTCATAATTTTGATGGCTCCTTACCCTTATTGGTTCTTTTGAAAAGACAGTAGTTTTTGTAGCTATTCCCCTGGGTGCCACACTGGAGAGCATTGCACTTGTGTGATTTTTTTTTTCTTATGTCCTCCTGTCTGTTTTATATTGCCCTGAGCTGCAGAACCCCACAATCTTACCCCAGGCTTCTCTTTTTTTTTTTTTTTTTTTTTTTTTTCCTTTTTTCTGATATGGAGTAAACCAGGAGATGCTTGAGAGTCTCTCCTGCTGAGGACTCTTACCTTCAATGCACACAACAGCATTTCACCAGCTTGGCTTTGCTAAGTATCAAGCTGACTCTGTGGAGCTGGAAAATGCGTTTCAGGCTGTGTTTTGCATAGATGCTCTCAGATGTGAGGTTTCACCGCCTGGGTGTTATATGTGTTTTTCCTGTCACGGGGCAGTCTGCCTCTGAATCATATTGCTGGGAGCTCCTGGCAGAGCAAATGCAGGGACAGGGGGAATAGAGGCTTGTCTTCAGCCTTGCTTCATCAGCCCCAGCCACAGCCCTCCCTCATTTGTGCCTTGCTTGGTTTAATAATGGGGTTGTACAGCAGCTTTTCCCACAGCAAAACCTCTTTTCTCCTTTTCTTTAGAATTAAAATCGCTCCAAAGAATGTGTGTTAAGGTGGACTTTGAAACTCAAAGCTTGTAAGTCCTTCACAGTCATGCTGGAGTAATTCCTGTGCTTTCCTCACCTTTATTTTAATTACAGGGAGAATAGTTCAGCTCCCACAGCTCAAGCTGTTGGAAGGATATGTGTATGCTCTGCAAATAAATAAACTTTGTGCTTGCTTTCCCCTTTCTGTCTTGCACTTGGCTCTGATCTTGCCAGATCTGTGCTCCTGAACAATGCTGGGCAAGTATTGTTCAGGTTTTGGTGGATCTCTGTTTTGTCCTTGTGCTCCATCCACACTGAGATTATAGAAGTTGCCTTGCAGGTGACTGGGAATATACCACCTAAAGGAGCCTACAGCTTCTCTGTGTGAAGAACAGCCCTCAGAGATGCTGAAGTTGCAGAGCTATCAGTGCAGCTTTGTGGAAGGTTGCTTGCTGCATCTCCTTCAGCTCGCGGCAGCCTGGGACATCCCAGTTGTCCATTTTACTGGGTAGTGCAGGGGTTCTTTAAGGGGCTGGTTCATGCCACGCTGCAGATAGCTCAGCATGGCACTGCAAGAGCTGCTGTGTGGTGGAAGGCAGATTTCCAGAATGTGCAAGGTGCTCTGGTGTACTGAGGGTAGCAATCTCAGCTGGTTCGCTACCGTACACCTCCCCGTTTGAAGCAGCAATGGGTATTTCTGAAAGCAAGTATTCAGACTGGAGTGCTTGCTCTGATTTTCAAGGTGGGTGGGTGCTCTCTGTAGCTGTGGGTTTGCTTTGACACCCTCAGCTTAAGGTATTTGTAGAGGGACCGGTGTAGATTGTCCCCTCTAAGCGTCTGCTCGAGTGCCAGCCACGCTTGCCGGCTCCGCATCCCGCCGGGCTGCTCCTGCGCGTGCCATCCCCCTCTGCACTGCAGAAGAGCTAAATCGGGGTTGCAAGAAAGCTGGCGAGAAGCCTGGATGTTCCTAGAAAGATATTGATTGCCCTGGACAGTTCGGGGTTGTTCCTTTTGTTTCCCTGGCTCTCGTCACGGGGTCGGGCTCGTTCGGGCGGCAGCTCACTGGAGGATGGAGAAACAGTGCCGGCTTTGCGGGCTGAGGCTGGAGCGGAGCCATCCCAGCCCGCCTCTCTCAAGTGTTAAGTCTGAAGCAGCCTGCCTGGTAATTCCATTAATGAGAGCCTAGTGCCAGAGAGATAAATGTAATTCCACGGTAAAGCTAACGCTCGGGCTCAAATGGAGAGGATTTGCTGGTTCTCCCGGGTGCACTGCTGTGAGTAATGTACTCCAGTATTACCCACAGACCATGTTTAAAGTCTACATGTCACTGCAAAGACTGGGCAGTGACAAAAAAATCTGCTGCTAAATCTTCATGTGAGGAAATCCTTAGCTCCAGAGTGTAGCTGTCTCTTTGCAATGGGTTCTACAGGGAATAAAAGTTTCCTCCCTAACTCCTGACATGCAGGATGGCACCATGCTGAGCAGCCAGCTGATCTAGGAGACAGCTTGCATGGGCTATAGCCAGAACGAGCTCTCTGTGTATAATCAACGCAGAACAGAAATTATATACCCTTTGTGTGTCACACCAGAAAGCCTCAGAGCCAGCCACCACAACTGCAAGTAGCACAAGCTTCTCTACATTTTTGGCCATGAGGTCCATGCTTGAATTCAGAGCTTACAGTTCTGGCTAGGTCGGTTTGATTTCTTTTTGAAATAATTTGTTTCTGATTTCTCACTTTTCTTAGTTTGATTTGCAGATCACATCTTCCTGTTTGCAGTTGTATAATACCCTTGTGGCACCATCATCAAGTCTTGTGTTGAAAAGGAATGGTTAATTTGGACATTTTTAGCTCTCCTTGTGGCTTGGATCCTGGAAATTGAATGCAGGAGCCAGCACCGTTCAGCTTTCTGCAGAGAAGCTTCCTGTGCTGCAGGCAGCAGCTGAGCAGTTGTGTCTGACAGGGTGGGAGCTCACAGTGCCAGTGGGCCCCAGTGCTGTGGTACCCCAAAGTTCAAGCAAACAAATCACTTGCCTCATCTTTTGGAGCTCAGTGAAGGATTTTCCTTGTCATCAGTCCAAGGTGGGGGAAAAAAGTTCAATGAAGAAGAAGCAGTTGCTAGGTATGCTCAGCCCCTTTTATGTCCCCATCACTCCAGCTTTGCCTGAGTGTCCATCAGTACATATCTGATCTCCTTAGTTAGGACTTGGGTCCCTGCTGGTGTTCCTTGCAGCAGAACTAAAGCCAGCTTGCTCAAAATGTTTGTTTGTTGGTGTATTCAGCAGCTTGCTGGTGCTTCTTGCTGCAAGAGTTATGGGGGAGAGTGGCTCGTGGAGCAAAGTGAGGTGCGTGCTTTGCTGGTGACCTAGCAGCAGCTGGGACAGCCAGCCTAAGTCTGCAGCCTGCTCCTGCATCTCTCACTTCTCTTTGCAGCAGCTGTGCAGACATGGCTGCCTTCTTCATGTGCGTGCTGTGGGCCAATTCACTCACCAGAAATCAGGATCAAAACAGATTGTCTTGAGTTTTTAAATCCCCTGCGTCCCCTAGCCTTGAGTTTTGTTCATTAATCAGTGGGAGTCATGCGTGTGAGAGCTACATCTGCCACTTACCACTTCGGTGGCAGGATGTTGGGGGATACAGTATCAGTCAGAGCTACTGCAGTTGATCTTTAAAAATACTTCTGCTGTTTGCATCATAGCTAACTACAGAAGTTTTAGCTTAGTTGTGTGGTTTTCTCACCCCAAGTTAAATGAGTGCCTCCTTTCCTTCATTTAAAGCTGTGGCATCTGATTTGCACTTGAGTGGAGCAAGGTAGCACTGATAGTGAGTTATGTGCTTGTGAAACATTTCAATACAGAGTAGATGAAGGAGCACATAGGAAAATGACCTGCATGTTTAGAAATTCAGTTTCTTGGAAAACTGTGGTGCCTTGTTCTTACAGTATCTCTCCTCGCTCCCCCTTCAGTTCCATGAGTCAAAAGTGATCATGAGAGTGTTAATACATGACTGGGGGGATTTATCAGGAAGGATGTAATGTGCTCATTCCTCTGGTGGTAACAAAGTGGGTCAGAAGTGTTACCTGGGCTGTTGCTGCTGCTTACGATGCTAACCAGATAAAGTTACTGAAATTAGTTCAAAGCCTCACTATTTTCTTTGCTCCTTAACTTGCTGTATGAGTTTCACTGGGAAACCTGTATCTGACCTGCAAGGTATTATTTGTTTGGTGGCTCTTGTGGCCTAGGTGCATGGTTGAGCCACCTTGGTGCTGCCAGTCTAGGTGGCCTGGCACTGGATTTTTTTCTTTACCAACATATTTTTGAGTCACATCTGCATTTTCATCAGGTTTGCTGCAGAGCTGACCAGGCTGACAGTAGCTATGGTAGACAGACACCCACCACTTGGCTCCCCTGGATAAAGGCCTGATGGGACCATCACTTGACCTCCCAGAGATGCTCTAATTGTCTGGAGGCTGAGCAGAGCCTGATGCATTGTCTTTCTGCCTGCCTTGAGCTCATGGTGTAAACCCCCAGCAGGCTCAGCAGGGGTGACCTGATGGCTGTGCTTTGATACCTCTGTGTGCTAAAGAGATCTGGCTGGAGTTTGCTCAGGGTTTCCCATGCTGTGGCAGAAAGATGAGGTGAGGTGCCACAGGTGGAACTTGAGGTTGAATGTGGAGTGGGAAGGGGGCATGTGTAACATATAGGTGAGAAAACCAATAAGCTTCACAAGATCTTAACCGCTGAAGGGGCTGAACTTGTTTCCAGTTGATGTGTTTAAAATGTGATTAGTCACCTCCTAAAGGAGGGTGCTGTAATCCAGTTTCTGTGGAAAAAATTGCACCATACATGTGTCAATACAAGGGGTGGACTCAGCTCAGCAAGCGTGTGTGTGTGCTTTCAGGCTGGGTCTATAAATCCCTTCAGTTATTCTGGCCCTCTACAGACTTGTGAGAACTCAGGGAGTTTTCTTTCCTGCAGCACTGCCCTCACCATGCTTTTAACATCTGAAAGTCTGGATGGAAATTGTTGTCATCTCACCCTCTTGTGTCCCAGCACTCAGTGTGATGGCAGACAGAGAGGTTCCATGGCAGCCAGAGCATATCCCTCCATTCTGCTGGAGGGAACAGGACGGAGAAGGGGGTGGAGGATATCTCTCCCTCTCTTTGGCAGTTGGCTGTTGTCAGCCTCCTGTGTGTCCAAGGAAACAATTTTTCAAGATTTTTGTCTGGATTTTACAGGGATCTCTTCCCTTACTGCTTTCCTGCCTTGGGCATGAATGCCAGCTGGATCTCCACTGACCTCATCCTGTGGCATATCCAAGCAGATCAGTACTTGGGAGACCTCACATCACCTACAGCAGGGTGCTGGATCTGGCATGGGGACAGCTGAATGGACAGAGAGGTCAATCCCCAGAGAGGCTGGGCAGGAGAGGTATTTGCCCCTGGGAAATGCATCCCTGGTATTTAGTTTGTGGTTCAAACAATGTTTCTACTCCATATTCTCTGACTGCTGGAAATGGCAGACTGAAATGAAGAGATTGGGTTAGCCAGTATCCTGCCAGAGCTCAGAGAGAATGAATTTAGCTGTTCTTGTTTGATTTCAAGAAATTGCATTAAAATGAGCAAAGAGGCTGTGCACTGGAGGCTGCTTCCGCTGCAGGCATCTGCTTGCAAAACTGCGTTACAGAGCGATTCCTGCTGGTGCTGCAAAGCCGGTGGGGAAAGCAGAGCTGCGGCACGGGCCAGGAGAGCTCTGTGGAGGTGCAGCTGAAGGGCTCGGCTCGCTTGATTGCTTTGGCAGCTGGTCTGTACTTAGAAACAGGTGTGGGCACTGCTTGCATCCGTTATCAGTGGTCACCGCTGTCTGGGTGAGTGCAGTGAGCTGCTTTTCCCTGCAAGCTGAGGAGCCGTGCTCTGCCCCAGGTCCCTGCTGCTGGGAGGCGGCACGCAGGCAACTGCAAGGTCCCCAGCCTGAATGTTGGATGTGTGACGTGATGGACGTGATGGCTCTTGTGTCCTGCCTCACATGAGCTCTGTGGTTACACCAAGCTGCAGCTGACTTCTGAAGCTCCTCTCGGTAAAACTGACCTGAATTGATCCATTGTGGTTTGTTTATTTATTTTTTAACTAAGATGCATTTCTGCAGAGGTGAAAGCTTGAGCTTTTTTACAAAGTCCATGATTTTCTTAAGGATGCTTTGGGATATTTTGGGGGTGTGCGTGCGGTCTGTGTGGTAACAGTTATCAGAAAATCTGGGAATGGGTCAGTTGGAGATATGTAGCTGATTAATTGACTTTAATGCTATGGAAATTCAATTTGAGTAACTGGGTGCTTTTTCTGGTGGGGGAAGAAAATAGAACTGTGTTAAGTGGAGGGGCAGCTCTGGGTATTTCTGTGAAAGGCGTGTAAAGGAGACTCAAATGTAAGTTTTTGAACTGTGCTTGTCTGTTCCTGTTGAGAGTTGGTGGTTTCTGTGGGGCATGCAGCAACCATGGAAGGCAAGGCTTGCCTGAGGGCCCTGGGGCAGAAGCCTGTGTGACTAATGTGTAACTCAGAAAAACAAGGCAGGGTTACTCTACCTCCTTCCCCTCTGTAAGGAGCTGGTGGTGGAGAGCTCTGTCAGACTGCTGCTGGGATGCTTGGATGGGACCTCTGGGCAAGCTGATGGATCGGCTCCCTCCACTCAGTGCAGCTTTGTGGCATGTACTTTTTAGGTGGGGACTGTGCCTCTTGCTGGTGTTGGAGGTGAGGTGACTGGCTGGCATGTGAAGGCTGGTGCTGGCAGCACCTCTGATAGGTACCCTGAGCTGCATCTGTGTCTGCTGCAACCTCTCCATCCACACCTGTTCTTGGGACAAGCAGGGTAGGGGTGGAGGGGGCTCAGGCTTCCCAGTGCTTGGGACAAGCCAGCCTGTGGGGACCATGCATGTGTTCTCCTCCCTCTGCATTCCTGGTGCTGTTGAAGTTGGTCACGTGTTTGGATGAAGGTCTGGCTTAGAGTTTGAGCCTGTGCTTCTACTTTTCCATCATTATTTTCCGGAGTTTCTCTGTGAGGAATTGGAAAATCCCCTCTATGGGCTGCCGTGACAGCCTTAGCACTATCCAGATGGATTTGAACTTTGGTGCTGCAAAGGGCTTTGCGTATTTATTTTCAGCTTCCTGCTGTCTGCTTTGCTTAAGAGCTTTTGCTAGATCCTTTGCATATGCTTGTCCTTGCTCCTCTGCTCCTCGAAACCATTTGAGAACACCCTTCAGCTATGACAAAATACCCCCCTCCTCCCCCCCAAAAAAACATCCCCAAACCTCCTGGAAGAATTTTATTTTACTGCTGTGCCTTGGTAAGCTGCAAGGCATGCATAACTGTGGTGTGTTGCTGTTTGGGTGCATCAGCCTAGTTTGGAGACCTCCGAGAGCAGATCACCGGGCTGTTTTGGATGGGTCTTTAGAAGAGTGAGGGACTGAGCACGCTCAGTAGTGAATGGAGCTGTTAAAACTGATTTTACATGACTTACCCCTGTGCAAAGACAAATATATGATGGGTTGAAGCCTCATCTAGGTTTCCACATATACCACTGTGCCATCTTTCTGAGGTCATGCTTTTCATCAGCTTTAGCTGATCTCAGGCTGTTCTCCTGCCAGAAATTCTTCCCCTTTATTTTCTTATTTCTGAGACGGCTTCCAGTTGAGTCAAGCAAATGATGGTTGCTACCTCTAGTGTAGAGATGACTGGGATGTGTAGAAGTGGGGGGAGGGAAAAGGCAGGAGTGCCTGTTGTGGCAGCAGAGGGTAGTTTTGGATCCATTGAACTGATGAGCATGTGGGAGTGGGCATGGCTTGCTGAAGAGCAGCTGTGTAGCCCCTGGTAGAATATGTCCTGCTTCTATTCCAGTTTCCTTCCATGTCAAAGGGTGGCAAGGATTGCCAAGTGCATTAATATTTCTGGGAGGCTACAGTGTGGGAAGAGTCCTTTGTGGGGCACTGCTGACTGATGGCTTTGTATACATGCTGCCAGAGTTTGGCTTCCTGCTTAACCCAGGGGAGGACTTTGAGCACAGCTTTTAAATAAAGCTTCTTGCTGAATGTATCAAGGAGAATATTAGATTGAATATAAGGGAGAAGTTTTCCGTGAGAGGGTGGTGAGGCACTGGAACAGATTGCCCCCAGAAGTCGTGGATGCCCCATCTTTGTAGTCACCCAGTATCACTCAGTCCTCTGCTGCCTTGCTTCATAACCTTTTTATAAACTCTGGTGAATCTTTGTTTGCTGCATTAGATGAAACAAAAGTTTATCATGTTTCTGCAGCACTACTTTAGTCTGCGACAAGCAAGGAGTCGTCTTGGCCAAGGACACAGAGGGGCTGCTGGGGTGGTGGCACTGAGAAATACGTATTTTGATGGACAAGCTGGAGCTGCAGGAAAGAGGCAGAGGAGCTTAACTATCATGTGTCATCCATGCTCTGCATTGTCTGGAGCCTGGTGGTGTCTTGGGGAGGAGCAGCCCTAGGACGAGTGACTGCTGGGCACTGTGAGAAGGATGTTTGGGAACCAAGCAGGAGGCTGAGCAGTCTGATTCCCTGGCACTCCGCTGTGTTTCCAGTATATTTGTCTGTTGTGGGACAGCATGCTTTGTCTGAGAGCTGCAGTTGCTTTGGGAGGGCAAGCCGGGCCACCTTCATATGGCTTTGATTAAATCCAGCAGCACTAAAGAAAGCTTCAGGCATCTCTTTTTGCCTTGCTTGGCAATACTGGGAAGTGAGGACTTTGCCAGTGATGTTTCTACAGCATTGTATAAGAGTAGGAGTTGTGTTGAGAAAGCTGTTAAATGGAAAAGGACCTGGAGGAGGAAGGGAGAAAAGGTTGTGTGTATGGCTGCCGTGTTGATACTCCCCATGTGCTGAGCAGGCATGGGTCAATACCAGTGCAGATGAAGTCCTACAGAGATAAGCAGCCCCCCTTCAGATTTAAGCCATGTGAAGTTGAGGTATGAATTTCCTTGCTTTCTGTACCTTTATACATAAGCTACCACCGAAGATTATTGGCCAGGTTGGATTTGTCCTGTTATTTCCGTCCTTGTAGAGCTGCTGAACAGTGTTCATTTACTGGCTTCAAAAGAACAACAGAAGACCCTCCTGGAGGTACATAACAGGAGTAAGTAACTCCTGTGTTTTGGTTAATTTAGAGCAACAGGGTGATGGAAAATTAGTGATTGAGGCTGGAGTCCAAGGTCTGTGCTGTGGTCTTGTGGACTTCAGCATTTTTTTCATACTTAAAAATGCCTTCAGCCCTTCCATAATGGGAAAGGAGAAAGGGGGAAATGAATGAGAGGGAGCCACGAATGGATTAGACTTTTCTCAGTTCTTTAAATACCAGCTGGCAATGACAGTTCTCTGAATCACCTGCAGAGAGTGGGGAAAGCAAGCAAGTCTCTCTTTCTCAGTCCAAGGTAAACCAATGTGCTGCATGAGTAAGTTTTCTCAAGTACATAATGAGGTCCAGTTGGCAGGAAGTACATGAGACATTGTCAGGCTGATTCTGTACCTTCCTCTTGCTGGTTTGGTGTTTTGACTAGAGATGTCTCACTATTTCCTTACCTCCCTCAGCTTCCAGATCCTCTCTATGTTACAGTGTGTCTGAGGATGGTCCCTCATCCACCATGTTCCTTGCTATCCCTGAACAATTGCACTAACAGGATGGGAAAAGTAAAATTACATTAGATATGGTGATCTTTGCTTCAGTAGTATTATCAGAAAAACTTCTCCTTGTGGCTGCTTAGAATTCTTTCCAGTAAAACATTTCTGGTATCTTTTCTTTGGCATGCAGCAGGCACTTCAAATGCCCGAAGTGAGGTGTTTTTGTAGCCTGCAGGGGTGACTTTTGTCACAGCTCTTGCTCAGTGCTGGTTGAATGCCTTCTGTGTGACTAAGGTACGGAAGGTTTATACAGCCATCAGTGGAAAATATAAAGCCTTTTTTTATTATGAAACTATAATAATGAATCAATAATGATGACGAAAAAATGGAAGAAGCCTGGCTCTGACATCATGTGGGATTTTCCTCCTCTGCAAACTAGAAGAAACTGCACAGGTGCTGTGAAGCAGATCTTCAGCAGCATCTCAGGGAGCACAGTAGGGGCATTGTAGGTGATCCCTGCCATCCCATTTACCAGCCTCTTTTCTGCCCCTGCATGTAGATGTTCTCTTCATTGCACTGGCTGTTGAGGAGGCTTTACTGGATGAACAGCCTTGGTTTGGGACTCATCATCTTGTCTTTTACTTTGGCTTCCTTCTGTGATTTTGGAGAAGTCCCCTGACAGCCTCATGCCACGTACCTCCGCTATGATGCCAGGGCTAGCAGGAGCGTGTTCAGGGCAGGGATTTAACACCCTCCTGATTCTCGTGAGATTGCTTTGGCATCCTTCCTTTTCACCAGCCAGCTCATTAGTGTCACTAATTACTATTCTCTCTAATGCTTGCAGGATTTGCCAGTTCCTGAATGCCGATGGGAATCGTGTTCTGGCTCCTTGACAGTGCTATAGGAGAAGCTGATGCTCTGAACAGGTATGTTTGTCACCTTCCTGGTGAGGGGAAGAGGGGCTGCATATGGCCAGGGTGAAATGTGTGCAGGGTTTGCCTGATGGGTGTGGAATGGATCCTGTGGTGCAGACTGCTCTGCAGTGAGTAGTTATTTTTTCCATCCAGAGGTTTTGTGGAAACACCCAGGCAGAAGATAAGGTTTGCATTTAGCCTCGCTGACAACCCTCTGAGGAGAGGGCTGGAAAACAGCATTGCTGCAGAGCAGCCCCTGGGAGGCCGTGCTCCTTGCTAACACAGGCACTGCCTTTTCCTTCCCGGAGCACCAGCTGGGGAATCCCGGGCGAGCTCGCGGCTGCGCAGGCGGCTGCTGCGCCCTCCTGCTCGGCTGGCCTTTGGCAGCTCCCCCGTGGCGTGCGTCCGCCTGCGTCCCGAGCGGGGTGGGAGGGAGCTGTGTGCGTGTTGGTATCCAACCATGAACAAATCTGCTGTTGTTTTCTTAATGTATGGCAAGAACAGCCCTGTAGCAGCTTATTCCTCCCTGGATAATTACTGCTCTGCTCTGCCACTGATTGCTCTCAGGAGCAGTGGAATAGTGCCTCCCCTGCGCTGCCCTGTGCATCCTTTTGCCTGAGTTATTTGGTTTGTTATTGCTTTAAGGCATCAGTACTCAAATGAAAAATCTAATCTGTGCTCTTTGCAGCTGTTTGACTTTCTAAGTGCATTGAAGTCCCTGAGATGCCAAACATGCCTTCAGTGATGCCCCTTGCTATGCTATGAGCAGGTCTGCTTGCATCTCAATTTCAATTTTTGGATTACTTTGAGGAGGGGAAAATATAGGGCTGGGTTGCAGTCTACTGTTGTATTATCTGGAATTGTGTTTGCAGCTGATCAGAGGTGTGTGTGCAACTGGAACTGGATTGGAATATTTTGCCGTCTGTGGTTGCTCAGGGGAGGTCTGAAAAGCAGGTGCATGATCCTGCTGTGGGAGTGTTAATGGACAAGGAGGGTTGGCCTGGCACACTGAACTCAAACCTTCAGCTTGCCCTAGGAGCAAAAGGAGCTCCTTCTGCAAACATCTATCCCTCATGGATCTCATAAAAATGGCATTGCCTTACATTTAGGTTACCTGAATGGCCCATTTGACTGTATGAGGATATAATCACAATTTGCTGCATAGAGCTTTCTTCATCCCTAAAAAAGTGAAATGGATTCATTATGGAAAGAGATCTTTCTTGAAAACCTGGTTCATCTGGGACTGCGTGGGCAGTGCTGCAGACGTGAACAGGAGTAGGAGTCAGGGTGGAGCTGTTTCCACCTAATTCTCCTGTATTTGCCGGGGTTTATCACGGCATGCAAGCACACATGCCCTCCACTTTGGATCTGAAAGCACAGCTGGTTAGTTGAGCACTGCCTGTGCTTCCTGTGCCAGTCTTCTCCTTATGCTTTCCTTTTCTTAATTATCTTTCTGCTGTAAAAGGCCTCTTCTTATTGGGAAAACCACAATAAGAAGGGAGCAGCAAAGGTAGGAGTGCCTCCATTTGCTAGCAAGCTGTTGCAGGTGTGTCTGAGTCAGGAGAGCCAGCACTGAGTCAGTGTCCCAGATTCCCAGTGACTCAGGTGGCAAAATCCCAGGTCATTCTCTTCTCATGCCTGAATTGCAGTGGATTTCCTGTAACAAACTCTCACCTTCTGTAGTGACCATGCAGGGAATGCCATCCTCTCCCATAACCCCAAATGGGTTATGACCAGCTTGGTTCACTGGGGATGCAGGCACGTGGTGGTGGTGGTGGTGGCACTTCTCCTCCTGCCACCACAGGTGGAAAGTTGATTGATGTCAGCACCCTCAACCTACCTCACTCGTTTCCCCAGCTTCCCCCCCCCACCCCGCCCCTTGTTTTTGTTAAGATGGGATAAGTCACAGGAGTTGCAGCTGTCTATTGAGCTTGAGGAGATTCTTATGCAAATTGGGAGGCTGTGTTCTCCTGGTAGATCTGCTTGCATGCATTATCCACTACTTCATTGTACTGGAAGGAGGTCTATTTTCTGAAACATGGTTTATTTTTCGTCAAGATTTTCCCTGTCTAACTGGCAAAAGTTCAGCATTTGCAGTGGGATTTGCAGAAGAAGCAATTTTGCCAAATCCTTGGACTGGGGGAAGGGAGAGGAAATGTTATATTAGCTAGCAAAAAAGCTAAATGCTGACTTTAAAAACAGCTTAGGACACTGTTGTGAGAGCATAAGGGTTGGGTAATGCAAGTTGAGAACAGCATCATGTTGCTGCAGTGGATAACTGAGTCTGGGTTGCTCTTCCTTTTGATGGCTGCCACAGAGGTTAACCAGCAGTGGGTGGGATGTTCTGCTCAGGGGCAGGTGGTCAATGAGCCAACCTTTTGACCTGACCCTGAGCAGTGTCAGGGAAAAGTGCTGTCCCTGCAGGGCATGGCACTGTCCTGTTGCAGCTGTGTTTGGGGCCACTGGAGGCTCACCGAGGGTTGAGCTTTCTGATGACATGCAATGTATCGTGCCCATGTTTGAGTACCCTTGTCAGATACCCTGAAATGAATAGGGTGGCACGTGGGATGTCCTGGGGCAGTGCTGCAGCTGTCTTCTCCTCTCTTCCCCAGCTGCTGCTCCGGGGACAAACTGTCTCCACATGCCTCATTCCTTTCACCAACTGCTTCTAAGTACTCTGGGTCTTGTACTGGTTTCTCACATAGGCAGCAACCTTTCAGGGGTGCAGGGGCATTTTCTGCTTGGTCTTGCATCTCCTCAGACATTTCCACCACTCCTTTTACAGAGCAATCTTTGTTACCATTAGCTGGTAGTGCTGCAAGCACCAGATATTCGAGAATGACACCAGAGAGTCGATGACTTTGTCCAAAGCCTTTGGTACTTAATCCTCTGAAAAAATGAGAGTTGAGTCCACATGTGGGCATGTAAATTATTTGTTTCCTTTGCAGGTTAACTCCTCTTTCTTTTTCTTCCTGCCCCAATTCCCCAAGAGACAATTGCATAGCAACTTTGTCATGGTTCCATTAAGAAAACAAGGAGAAATCCTTCGGTTCCAATTTTTTTCTGAATGTTTGGAAACCAGAAAAAAAGAGAGGAAGTAACACTAGGAATTTAGGTGTATTCTGCATTTGGAACGAGTGGGTATATGTTGCCTGCAGGTAACAGACTTGCATCTTTGTGAAAGGATTGGGGATGAAACAAAATTTTAAGCGCTGTTTCAGTCATTGGGGTAGAAGCATCACGCAAATCAAGGTAGGAGCACTCATCAACTGCCTAGAGCAGTAATCTTCTGAAGGAATTAATCTAATTTAACCTGATAAAAGAATTTATGCAGCAGAGGAAGTCTCTACCATTTCCTGCCAAGCTTCCTGAGAAGACTAGGAAAAAGTAAGTGCCAAAATGACACTCTTCTCTCTGTGGGGGAGAGGGCTTATGTCTTCCTAAGGCCTGTTGTTATCTTTCTGTTAAAAACCATCTGTATTAGCTGGCAAATCAGGATTGTTTTAGCTATTCTATTTTCCCTAGTTCCCTGGGGACTTCCTAGTTGCAAACCTATTTGCAAATCCCCTGTCCATCTGGGATGCAGATGATCTCGTGTGCCCCAGTGTTGATGCAGAAGTAGGCCCTGTGCTTGCCGTATACCTGGTGGCCTGTGGATGTAGAGACTTCATAAGTTTGAAGCTGTTCCTTAGGGAAAGTTTGTGGGTGGTTGGGTTTTGTGGTTTTTCCTTACATTGCTAATTATTTCAGGGAAATTCCTATCTTATTAGTGCTTCCTCCCCAAAAGCAATTCTCTTCCTCTCTGTCTCTTGCCCTCAGAGGCTGGAAGAACACTGATATGTTAGGAAAGCCAATCTCTGTTTTAAATGGCCTTAAGCATGTCAATATTCAGCTCAATTTCCTCTTACAGTGGCTTGCTACAAAATGAGTGGGAATCTCAGGGCATCCCTGGGTCAGCTTTTTTCCTGATGCTCAGGAAGGTTTCATTCCAGACGGGTGAGTTCGTGGAGGAGGAGATGTCCACCTTGAGTTTTGCGTACTCTGATAGGAAAATATTTTTTCTATCAGCGAATTTTTTGCTGATATCATTGAACTATGCTTAAAGTATGTGGGCATGTGTTGCAATCTGTCGGTGAAGACACTGAAAATCACAGTCCTGGGTTGGCCCAAAGGTTCATGTAAACTGCTAATGTCTGAATCAATACCCTGTCTCCAGTGGTTTAACAGGAGCTGCTCTGGAAGGACTTGGATAGAGGCTGAGCAGCCTAATTCAGCATTCCATCTGCTCTAGCTTGACCCTGTGCCTTGCAAATGTGCTGGGTTTTAAGCAGGCTGAGAGCTGAACTTGGCTGGCAGCCTCCAGTCCCAGGTACTGGGGCAGGTGAGGAGCTGCCATGTCTGTGGCTGAGTGCTGGAACCCACGTCTGCCTGGGAGGGTGCAGCAGTGGCAATCCCAGCAGTCTCTGGGTTACCTGCAGCAAAGAATGGAGCTGACTTCAGGTTGCTGTTTTAAAAACCTTTGTTTGATGCAGGTGAGCAGTTCTGTGGGCATTCCACAGTTGGTGCTTACCCAGCCCTCCCAGCACAACCATGCCAGTGTCCTCAGCTTGGTTTCACAAGCAGAGACCTCATGCAGCCCTCATGGAGGGTCAGCATCTGGTGACTGCCTGAATCACTTCTTATCCCCAAAGGTGCTTCTGCTCTGCTTTGCTCTGTAATTACTTGCCATGCATTGTGTCCTCCCCAGCAGCTTTCACCATGGTTTTTAAAAGGGGAGATAAGGAACAGTGGACAGATGGACACCTGGGAGGACTGCTGGTAGTGGCAGGGGGAGTGGTTTTAGCCCTGGTACTTGCATGCAGCATACTCTCCAGGCAGATCCCACTGTGATTCTTGATGAAGTTTCCCTTTTCTTGGCTGGCTCATTGGAAAACCCTTTTCCCTCCAAGTTTTGTTTGGAAAGAGAGACGCCCACACAGATGGCTGCTCTTCAGTAGTCATTCATGTTGGGATTTTTTATGTTCCTTTTTGCATTACCCTCAGGTGAAATCTAGGCCTGCCAAAAAAACATATCCCAGATTTAGAAAGAAACTAAACAGTAAGAATATTCTGCTTCTTCTCTCTAAGCTGGGGATGCAGTGGGCTATCTCATATTTTATCAGTTCGCAAGAGATTGTGTTATTTTTTTATTTTTGGCTGAGCTTCCTTGTAGTTCACGTGTTAGTTTTCCTCAGAGAAAAGGTACAGCTTTCATTAAGGGTGGTTTTGGCTGTGTTTTTCTTCTTCCTTGAGACTGTCTGAGTGGTTCCACTTTTTCCAGACAAGTGCTAATGCTCTGCTTCGGAGTCCTGCTGGTCTCATCTGATAAGGGTTGGGGTGGTTTTTCCTCCTAAGTGGCTCTCAGAATTGCTGGATTGATAAATAATAATTCAGATATTGTGGCAGAGGGGAAGGGGAAGAGAACAATAGCATTGCTGGAAAACATGGGTTTGGTATGCTGGTGATTTATGAGACTGAAGTTACAGCCTCTTGCTTGGACCCTTGCTGGGTTCCAGGATGCTGTGGATGGTGCAGTCCATAAAACCTGAGTGGTCTTGTATTGCTCCTGGCCTTTTAGCTGTAGAGAAGAAGCAGAGTTAAGTGACAGCTGGCCATTGTGCAGCTGTGGTTGGACTTCAAGTGCCCTGGAGAGGATGCTGGAGGGTCCCACATGAGGGTGCAGGAAGATGAGGCTGAGAAAAAAGGTAGAAATGGCAACCTGAAATGGCAAAGGTTTCTGGTACCTTTCTAGAACTGTGGCTTGCTGTTCATTTCCTTTGTTATTTATCTAACCTTGGAAAATTGCTGTGGCAGGGCTGGTGGTAGGCTTTGGGAGGCTGGAAAGATGCCAGTACAAGGAGGTGGCTAGTGCTTCCTTCCAAGTGTATTAACTCATTCCTGAAATATGCATTTCTTCTAAAAAAATAATTTCTAGGGTAGCTGTTTTTGGAGCATCAGTGGTCATGCTTTGAGTGGAAATGAGACTGTCAAAGGGTTCTTCAGGAGGACAGGGCCAGGCACATGCATAGCCTTCAATGGTGCTGACAGTGCTGCATCAGCCCCACGTGTTTCCAGACCTCCATGTTGCATGGTGAGGAGCACACCAAGGAGAAGTGTAGTCCCCCAGGGATTTAACAGGCTGCATCTATATCAAAGAGGATTTTTTTAAGGGCTTGACAATCAATCCTCCACTTCTTGTTTTTTGCCCTGGCATGGTGCCAGCAGCCCAGGTGTGGTGGCTGGGTTTGTACCACATCCAGGTGGAAGCTGTGGGAGCATTGGAGTGGGGAGGATCAGGGGGTGGAGTCCTGCATGGTGTAAGTGCCAGCAGCTGCCAAAACCCCTGTGCCAGTTTTCTGCTCAATGCAGTCCTGGATTAAACTAAGTGAAAGCCAGGCTAATGGGAGCTGGGATAAATGGCTTGACTATGGTGATTTTCTTTTTGGTCTTTATTTCCTAGCATGCAATTGCTGTAATTCTTCTGTGTTACTTTCATAGTTTTTGATTTCTGAAAGTATGTTTTCCTTTTTTTATTCTTTTCCTGAGGGTTTTAGGCAGTGTTTTCCAAAGCTATTGTGGTGGGTATTTCCCCTTCCCTCTCAGAAGCAGCTTTCATTTTGGAATGAATAGCTCAGCATTGTTCACATTGTATTCACTTTTATGGGCTTTTTTTCCCCTTTGGACTTTGACAAAAGGGGAGAGCAGTCTCCTAAATACTTTTGAAGTCTTTTGGGTCACTTTGCAGAAAATATTTCTTTCCTGTTACAGAAGGCCTCATATTCAAAAGCTCCAGGCAGGAAAGCTGTTTGCAGCACTCCACTCACATTGGAGTTTCTGAAAGCGTGGTTCTTGCATAGCTTTTGCTTGGTTTTGGCCAGTTTCAGTTAAGATTGTGCTGAATTCACCTTTGAGCAGCACCTTTGTCGTGACCTTGTCGGAGTTAACTTTCGTTGAAACATTTCTAGTGACGTAACCTGCTACTACTGATTTCTGCAGAGCATCTCACATGTTAAACCTGTTCCACTCTTCCAGACCAATGCCTATTTTCAAACTCCCCCAAATCCCTGCAGAAATAACAGGTTATTAATAGGATCTTTATGTATATGTGTTTACCAGGCTTGACATAGCTTTGCACCAAAGTGTCTCTTTACCTACATCGCACTCAGAAGCTGAACCCTGTGGTCAGCGTGGTGTACATCTGCAAACCTCCCTTGGTTTGTTCAGAGCATGATGATCTGGCTGTGTAAGCACTTAAATTTGCTTCCCTAATTTAAAACGAATTGCAATAAAGAATTTATCCACTCTTATGGAACTAAATATTGTTTATTTGAGATGGGGGTTGATTTGCATTTTTGGTTTTCCCCCTTCCAGTGCAACAGCAGTGAACAGCTTTGGGTTACATCAGCCCAGGTATATGGTACTTGTAGCATAGCAGTGATGTTTCCTAGGATGTGTCTGACTTCTTCCCCTCTCTTTTAATGATCATTGGTCTTGTTGAGCGAGCACAAGATCTCCTGGCCTCTTGGGTCCTGGGAGTCTGCTGATCCAGCAGTGAGAGGGCTTTGGTGAACCAACTGCAGGGGCAGGATGTGAGGCATCAACCACAGCAAGTCACTATGATCTTCTCAGCTGCCACTCGTTACCATGACCTTGCAGCATTTGCAGTGTGTGATCTGATGCTCAGGAGATAGGTTTCCTGAGTGATAGCTGTCTGAACACGCAATCCCAGGGCTTGTTGCAGCTGACCAGCCAAGTTGAATATGCTCTGACAAACAATGTGCTCCTTTGGCTATAGTTCCCCTTAAGATGGCAGGGGAAGAATAGAGGATGGAGGCAGAGAATGGGGCACATGTAGAGATTAATAACCTCTTCTTAAGTCCTTATTCTCTTTCATCCTTTGAATTAGCTTTTTTCCACCTAGTGTGACAACAGAATTTTGTAATAAAATCCATATGGGAGAAACCAGTGGTGTGTTTTCTAGTCAAAACAGCCTCCATGTCATCTGACTGTTCAAATGGCAATAGAGAAGTGTTTGGATTAAGAGACTAGAGGTTGAATGCATGTTGAACGAATTAGCTTCTCCCCTTTAATGGTGTAATGGTGATGCTGTTCGAGAAACCACAAAAGAAGAACGTTTCTCAGAGCATCTCTTCTGAGTTTGTGTGTATAAACTGCAAACTCAAGTCCTTTTAATCTCAGTAAAACCGTTGGGGTTTTTTGGGAGTTGCTTTTTCTTGGTTGGGTTTTGTGGTGGGACAGCAATATGTGCTTGCTGCTGGCAATGGGTTGGTCTCAGAGCAGAGGAGCTTGTCTTCCTTTTTCAGCCCTTGTACTCCTTTCAAGTCATGCCATGCTGTATCAGCCCCTCTGAGGAGATTGGTGATAGATATGGAGGGATAGTAATTATTTATCTTCAAAACAATGTTGAAGTATGAAGTACAAAGAAGACAATTTTCTTCACAACTGTTTGCTTATATTGACCTGGAGTAATATTCCAAGCATTTTCTTTCCTTCTTTAATTCAGTTTCCCTTAAGGTTGCTTGAAGTAGCTGTTCCTTTGGCTGTTTTCAGATACCAGCCAAAAATACTGGTGTTCAGCCTTCAGAAGGCTTTATGTGTAGGTTAAATGAAGGGGTAATTTACTAAAGGACCTAACCCTGGCACTGCAGCATCTCTTAGGTAGGTGTAGTCATCATTGCCTAAAAATGCCTAAGGTATAATAAGAACTTGATGATGCCCCTCCTTGAAAAATCTGGTGAGAATTGGAGGTCAATGAAAAAAATGTAATTTTTGGAAGGACTCATATTTTACATTTTGAATATTATGTGTGAGTGAAAATGCTGTTTCCTTCTCTTTCTGGCACCGAGAGGGAGATCCCCTTCAGGCATCCAAGACAAGAGGACCAGTAGACATCTCCAAGCTGCAGTATTTTCTCTCTTTGGCTCTTTTTGCAGATAGCCTGGGTTGTGTTTAAATTAGCTTATCCTCTACCTTAACTACAAAGCTCTCTTGAATATTTTTTACTGTTAGTGTTGAGAGAGAAAGTAAGTAGCCTGATGCCAAGGCTATCGGTATGTTAATTGTGGGGGAAAAAAAAAGAAAAAGGAAAAAAAAGTCTATGGACTATATTCTTGAGCTTTCCAGCCTTGGAGGTTTGGCAGGCATGTTGTGAAAGAGACTCCTGCTTTCCTGATGGAAACCCTTTGAATTAAACTTTCTTTGAGTCAAGGGACTTTGTATGTCTGTGTATGTATGGAAAAGCCTGCGAGCGTACTCATCTCTCAGCGTCTGTGGAAAAACCAGCTGTGTCTGCTTGTCAGTGTTTGTCCTGGGGATCTGCCCAAAAAGCTGTTTTTTCCATTGCTTGAGCAGAATATCAGGCTTGGCACACTTTGTCATGCAAAGTGATACAGATAGGGTTGGCAGCTGGCACACCTTTTAAAGAGCCTGTTATTATAATCTTGCCATAACTCATTAATTATGCTGTTGAGGTAGTGGTAGTGGTATACTAGTCTAGCTAAAACAACTCCTTTACAAACCAAGGTTCACTTTGGTTCTGTCTTTCCCGTTTGGCATGCTGCAAAGGTAAAAAAGGCAGTTTTGTTCTTCTGTACTTCCTTCCTCATGCATGTATTGGTATCTGTGATAAAATAATCCCATGCTGTTCCTAACCAGGTTGCAAAAGCCACAAGGATGATGTGTGGGAAAACAGACTTGGTGTTAATAATTTAGCAGCTAGATCATAGAATCAGAGTGGTTTGGATTGGAAGAGACCTTAAAGATCATCTCATTCAACTCCCCTGCCATAAGCAGGAACACCTTTCACTAGACCAGGTACAAGATGCCTAATGCTTTCTTAATAGTTGCAGTTGTACACATGAAAATATGATTCATGTATTGATAAGAACACCCTGCAAAAGTTATACAGTGTGAATTTTTACCTGTGTAAAGCCTCACTTGTAGATGTAACTGTTCATATTTATACCTAACTATGAATTTATCTAATGAAGGATTAGATATTGGACTGCACTTGAAAAGTTACAGTGGTTGTGCTTACTGAGAACTCTATAAAGCTGCATTGATCTGTAAATTGGGCAATCACCTTCATTTTTTTGTGGAAACGTGACCCTAACAAAGAGAAGTCTTTAGATTAATTTCAGTTACATACTGTTTTCCTTCCAAATCTAGAATTTCAATTTATGAAAGTAGCAGGGTAACAGAGGCTTATTTGATGTTCTTGAGAGGATTTTTGGGATACCCTTAGCAGCAGAGAGGCAAGGAGCTGTCAGCTTTCCGCATTTGCTGCACTTGTCCCCTGGTGTGCTCTTGTCTACAGAGCAGATGCTGGAGGGCACCAGCTCAGTGCAAGCTCTGCGCTAAAATGCTCTGCTGGTCTGAGGTAAGTGTAATTGCTGTGTCTCTTTCCTGGGGGCTGAGCTATTCACCTTCCCTGGAAATGAAGAGGAAAAAAATCAGCTGTATTAGCAGATCAAAAAAGAGCAATCTGCCAGCCTTCCTAATGCACAGGTCACACCATGCCTGGAGCTGGGCTTTTTGTTAAGAGCAGCTCAAATAAGAAAAGCAAGCAAACCTCCGAACAAAACAGAAACCAAAACTAACAAAGGAAGCATCTGCTATTCAGATGAACTGATATAAG
The DNA here is from genome assembly GCA_013400635.1 of Hypocryptadius cinnamomeus. NCBI lineage: Eukaryota > Metazoa > Chordata > Aves > Passeriformes > Zosteropidae > Hypocryptadius > Hypocryptadius cinnamomeus. The sequence goes on along the minus strand of VYZP01078241.1, from coordinate 148,507 downwards.
TGAGGGAGGAAAAAACAAGTCATCAGAGACTTCCAAAGGCTTGCTGATTTGGCTGGGAATCTGCAGCTTGGAGATGGCAGGCACTTTATAGTGTGATGGTGATGCAGATGGTTCTATGGTGCTATCCTATGCAAAAGCAGGCTGGGTGATGAGAAGTGGCTGATGATGCTGAGCTAGGATGCAGAGACTACAAGGCCAAGACTCTGGTCTTGCTCTGTTCAGAAGAGTTGAGATGTGCCTCTCCAGGACAGCTCTGGTTCTCTTGTGGGCAGGCAGGAAGGAAGGAAGGAAGGAAACTTTGTCCCAGCATTGGCCTCTGTTTTCACTTTGCCTGTTAAAGCAGAGTGTGGCACTGGTTTGTGGCAGTGCTGAGGGACCTGCTTGGTCACTCTGAATGAGCATCTCTCCATGGCAGCAGGAGAGGAGCCCTGGTCTGCAGGGCACTTCAGGCTGAGGTGGGTTGGTTCATTTGAAAGTCTGGCACAAGGCAGTGATGCTTAGGTTACTGTTTTTATTACCATAGCATTTGTAATGCTGGGTTAAGGATGCATCCCTGCAAATACAGGAACAGGAGGACTGTTCTGCTTACTTTCCTAGTTGCCAGAAGCCCAACTGGTTCAAGGTGAGAGAAGAAAGAAGAGAAAGGGCTGTTTTAGCTGGATGCCAAATACAAAGAGGGGGTATAATGTGCCTGCAGGCTGCATCGTCGGCACATAAACCTAGTGAACAGGAGAGAGGACAGACTGCTTGTATTGGCACTGCTGTCAGCTCTCATTTTCTCACAGCTGGGGGACTATGAATGCACAGACCCCATTGATGGGATGTCCTGGTTTTAACCTTCTCAGTTGAGAGATTTGTCAGCCCCAAAGCATAACATGTTTCTGTGTGCACCTTTCCAGTAGCAAAGGGTTTCACATCCTTTGCTGAGTGTCCCTTCCAGCCCCAAAGCTGGTTAGTGCCATATTTCTTATCTGCACTTCTCTGTGAAGCAAGAGATGACGGGCCCACAGTTTCTAATTGTGATCATCACTCTCATTATTACTGTCTGCAATGTCCACAGAGCTCAGTTTTATATTTAACCAGCAACTGGTGAGAGAATCCTCATGAAATTTTGCTAACTTAAGGTTTTAGTTCCTTAAAATTCTTGGCTTCTTCTAGTCAGAAATGAGTAACCTGGTGTGAGAGTACCTCAGTGCTCTTAGTGTGCATGAACACTTGAAGCAGCTGCCTAGGATGGGAAGCACGACAGGAACACAAAGAATCAGAAGCATTTTGTCAGCCTGGTTGGAAAGTAGGTACAACAGTGAGCAAATGATTCCTTTTATGTGCACACGCAGTGTCTAACATCCGGCAGAATGCTGACAAGCTGCTGTGCCTTGGAGGACATGTTGAATGATCTGCATAAAGTCCATAAGATTTCCTCCCCCAAAGCAGAAGTGGCTAACAAACCCTCAGAAGAAGCAGCATGTCTGAGTTTGTTGTTAATTTGTTCTGGAGGGTTGGTTGCCACAAGGAGAAGGATCTCTGCTCCAGGTTATTGGTTTTGGATCTGCTCCTGGTTCAAGGAGTTAGAGGTGTCCTGTATGTGAGCCATTAACCTGTTTCCTGGACTTTGCATTCATGCATCTTCTGACAGACAGAGAAGTCTTAGAGTCAAGTGGATCAGCTTCCTCCCTGCTGTGAATGTTTCCACTGTTTATGAAAGATATTTTTGTTTTGGAGGCAAAACACACCCAAAGACACCCTGGAAGGTTTGTTTGTGCCAGGTTTTGACTCAGATACTTATTGAAACAGAAGAACAGCTTGAAAACAGTGCCCTGATCCTTCAGCTGCCTGAGGAGAAGTGCTGCTGTACAGTGGCTTAAAGCTCCTTCAGTTCAGCTGTGTGCACAGCACTGCCTTCCTGTTCCTTGTGAGTGCACTGATTTTCACAGCCTTCCAGCATCAGCTCCCAGTTAATGCCTTTGAGAGGGTTTGCTGTGTGTGGGAAAGCTGTGCTGTAGAGAGGTGACCTTGCTGTGTCTTCCTGGAAGTTTGTCCTGTCTGGTAGTGCAAGAGGTTTGTAAGCATGATCTGCTTGTTGCAGCATCTAAGATTGCAGTGGTCTGTGTGGCAGGGATGTCCAAGCAGATGGAGACGCCTCTTGCCCTCAGATTTCCTTTACAAAGTTTGTGGCCCATTAATCATGAGGGTGTGTGTCTTTTCCAATGGGCTGATGGCTGTAGATGCTGGAAAAAATTTGTGTCACACATTGGGGATCTCTGTCCTGGAGTTTGAGCTGCAGCTTTGAACTTTGAACACTTGCAGCGTCTGTTTCAGAGTGTCATGCTGTGGTGTGGAATTTTCTGGGTCTCCCGTCAGAGGAGGAAGGAATGAATTGGACTCCATGTTTTTAGAAGGTTAATTTATTATTTTATTACATTGTATTATGTTATATTGAAGAATGCTATACTAAACTATACTAAAAAATAGAGAAAAGATGCAAACAGAAAGCTAGAAAGATACTAATAAAAAATTCATTACTCTCTCTTCAGAGAGTCCAACACAGCTGGCCGTAATTGGCCAATAAGTAAAAACAATTCCCATACAACCAATAAAACATACGCCTGTTAGTGAACAATGTCCAAACCACATTCCAAAACAACAAAACACAAGAGAAACAAATCAAATAATTATTGTTTTCATTTTTCTCTGAAGCTTCTCAGCTTCTCAGGAGAAAAATCCTAGCAAAAGGATTTTTCCAGAAAATATGGCAGTGACATTGTGAAGAAGACAGGACATGCTGTATCTCACTGCTTGGGGCTCTGCACGAGAGAAAACATTTCCCCTCTGAATCCTCTGTCCAGGAAAGATGTTCTCTGCAAGAACAGTTGGATGTATCTGTGATCCCCTCTTGTTCCGCTGGTATTTCAGCCCTGTCAGAGACAGTCCCTTAAGATGCCAGGTCAAAGGGTTTAAATGCTGGAGCCCAAACCTTTCCCAGCTCTGCTGTAATGCCTGTGTGTGGTAGCTCAAGAATGGACGACCTGTCACATTGGCTCCAGCCAAGGTCCAGACTGGTCAGTATCCTCCCCTGGTGGCAACCAGAGTGGCTCCTCAGGGAAGGAGGAGTCTCGAGATCTAACTTCTGCACCGGTGTTGTCCTCCTGCAGTTTCCATGGTACTTTGCAGACTCTTTCTGTAACTTGCTCTGAGTAGCAGAGCATGCCACAACACAATTCTGGGTCACTTGGAAGAAGTATTTCTTCCTTCTGGTTAACTTTTTTTTTTTATCTGCTGTCTCATGGTCTTTCACTGTGAAGAGTTGTTCTTTGCTCCTAACATGGTTTGTATTACACCAGTGGGTCCTGCAGGTTGTTTTCTTTCTTGCCTCAGTACATAGGTACTTTTTTTTGTGGTGCCCACAGCTTAATATTTCATGATGATTCACTGTCTGCTTTGACTGTGCTGCTCTGGAGTCTGAATTCAGGCAAATGCTTTTTGGATGTTTTGAAGGGGATTAGAACTGACCTGTAATTGAAGGGAAAATGGAGTAATGTCAGACTTAGTTGCAAAAGCATTCTGTGCTTCTAGCTGGAAGAGCTGTTGAACATACTGAAGAGAAGGAATTTAGAAACATGCCCACATGACCCCATGTCTATTACTCAGCAGGCATTTTTGTTGCACATCTTGCATTTATTTTCTTGCTAAAACTTTAGGCAATTTATCAGTGTTGCCATTCTGTAACTGGACACCCCTTTGCACTGTCTGCCTCTCTAGCCAAAAATGAAGTGAGAGTGATGTTAGCTAACAACATGATCTCAGCAATTCATCTAGATGAAGACAGAAGTTGGCTGCTCTCTCCATTTATTCATTTAGTATAAAGTACTGAAAGCCACAAATGAACTCGTTTCAGTTTTCCAAATGCTGTGATAAGAAAATAACCAGCCCCATTTCCTAAAATTTTCCAGAGCTGATGTCCATGTGCATAGAAAAATCCAGCACACCCAAAGCCCAACTCACAGGTTCCTATACAAGAGCACCACTGCTTGAGATGGCTTGATGGAAATAATGGTGCATCCAGCAAATAGATCATCATGTTCCACAATAGACAATACACTTAACAGCAGCTTAACTTCTGTTTTGTCTGTAGGTTTTTCTGATCTCCCCTCAGCAAAGATTTATATTTGAATGTCTGTGGATTTCTGTGTTGTGCATATTGCTTGGTATGGACTTTGGGGGCAATGGGAAAGCTTTGCCAGCTCTTGTATCAGGTGAGGTGAGGAAGGGAGCAGCCCAGAAGTTAAGCCTACAGATTTCTACTTCTCTGCTAAGCCTTTTGTTTTTTCTGTGCTGGTCCATTTTGGAGGATTGGAGATGCATCAACAACAATAGAGTAAAAACTGTATGGTAACTCCTTCTGGTGAAACTGTCCCGTGTGTCTTGGTTTCTCTTTCCAGTGAAATTTCCTTGAAATTCTCTCCTCGTCTTCTGGTGCCTGTTCCTGTGTCAGATTGAGAACAGCCTTTGTCCATGGCCAGGGCTCCCAAGCACTAATTGATAAGTCTAAGCAGAGGAAATAGCTGCCTGCCTGATCAGATGCTGATGGCTTGGCAGGACATTTCCTCTCCTCCTACTTTTTGGGTGGTCCCACAGTCTGTGAGACTTGTATTCACTGTGGATGCAGGATTTGTTCTTCACCTGCAACCAGAACGTGACTGGTCTTTCTTTAGGAATAACAGTAACAGAACCAGGTAGCTGTCATCTGCTCTCCAAAAAGCATTTGATTGCTGTTTTCCCTTATGCTGCCACAAAGCACTGCAGACTTCTCTGTCTTTTGCTCCAAATGCAAGTAGCTTTCTTTGGTCTTTTGTGTTCCTGAAGAACCTTGTGGCAGCACTACACCAAAATTCTGCTATTCAAGTTGAGTTGTGCCATGGCCATATCCTTCCCCTGAAGGGAGGAGCAGAGCCTGGACCAAAGGTGACAGATGTTATGCATTAAACAAGGTGACTTGCCACAGTCTATCTGGCATTAGTGGTCCTGGGAGCTAAACTTTTGTGGGGTTTGGTGTGCCCATGTGTCCTTTCCACTGTGAGATGAAACTTGGCACAGTCTGGCTTTGCAAAGCACAGTAAAATGCTGTTGGAGAACTTACTGCTGATCCTGTGCCTTTCAGCTGGAGCAGAGCCTGCAGAAGAGTTCCAGCCTTTGTCAATCTGAATTCAAGGGGCTGCTGTCCCCCGAGGTGCAGGGGATGGAGAAGCCTTGCAGCAGGTTGGGAGCAGGGAGCATCTGTGGCTGTGTGAGCGTTCTGTGCTCACGTGGCAGAGAGTGTCTGTCAAGGCACGGGTTTACAAACAGAGGAGCTCATTAGTTAGAGCAGCCGGATGGTGTGGCAGAAGGCCCGGACTTGGGTACGCTTTTGAGCAGCTACTCGAAGGAGGAGGCAATTGCTGAAACATTCATAAACTTGACTGTAAGCAGACTTCCCAGTTGCCTCATCCTCAGTGGAGACAAGGGAGTGCAGCCAGGAGCTGCTGTACTCATCCCAGGAGAGATGGCAGGGAGCAGCAGGCTCCAGAGTTAATTCTCTTCATTAATTCCCATTAAAAATTTCCACCTTCAAAAGGCTAAATGAGCAGAGGCCTGCCAGAGCAATACCCCGTGTGGTAGCTTTTCCTATTTTTCCCTCTCATCTTGTGAGGTTCATATGGAGGAGAATGCTCTTGGAGTCGCAAGAAAAATAGCAACAAAACAATGCGAAACATTGGCTATAAAAAAACCTACTTATTTGTTGCATGTGTTGAAATGTGACAATGGGAGCATCTCATGCAAGCCCCTTGTTATTTTAGTTTTTACTCTTTGACTCATATGTAATACTTGTAATACTTTTAAAAATATTATTCCCTCATATTTGGAAATAAGGGTACAGTAGTTTAGCTTCCGAACACCTTCATTCTCTGCATGTCTCTCAAGGCAGCAAGGTGTGCTGTAGCTGGTTTTATGGCTCTGTCTCACACAAGGTAGGCTGACATATCTGGTTGAGAGCATTTTCCCACACCGTTGTCTTGTTTTCCTTTTTAAGTTTTCTCCTGTTTTCCTCCTGTAAAGTAGCCATGGGTGGTGTGAGGAGCAGAGTCAGGAATTCAGGGATATCTGCTGCACTTGTCCTCAGTTCACCCTCTCACGTCTCTCGCCACAACAGCCTGTGTTAGCAAAGATGACAGTGTGTTAGCCAGAAGAAATACATTTTTTGCTGTTTAAGGAATTGGCTAATCATTACATGCCTCAGTTTCCCCATTTAAGAATGTGTTCTTTAAACCTGCCTGTTTTCTCCCAAGTTTGTATTTCTTTCAAACAGATATAAATTTTGTTATAAGGTCCTCTGCAGTAATGCTGTTGTGAATCCAATGCTGCTTCCTCCAAAGAGGCTCAAAGTGCTTCTGTGCATCAGTTAGGGAATGGCCTCCATAACAGGACAGAACTTGAAAGGGGTTCTTTTTGTTTTTTGGTTTGGTTTTTCTTTTTTTTTTAAGGTACTTTTGCAGATGTTGTGGTTAAAGGTTTCTATATTTAAAACCCTAAATCTTGGAATGTGGCTCCATGACAGTATGTAGTGGGATTTGGAAAAAGTCTGCTAAAATTGTATATAAGGAATAGTGAAACAGTTAGGTCATGTTAAAGTTGTTAGACTTTCTGGTGCTAGTGCATGTCTTTTGGGGTTTTTTAAATGAATGCTTTTCTTTTTAAAAATACAAATAATTAGACAAATGTCTAATTTGTCTTCCATTTTAGACAAATGTCTCTTTTTTAGGATGGTGATATTTTTCCTAGTAGATGGCTTTTTTAGTGGGAGCTGCCTTGCTCTTTCCATCTGATCTCTGTGCCCACATCTCTGAGTGTTTCCATTGCAGAAAGGAAGGGGATTCTGGTGCCAGCAGGCAAACTTCAAAAGCTGCAGTGCAGGGAAGTTTGCAGTTCTGAGGAATTTGGAATGAGCAAGAAATAAAAGCACCAAAACCCCTTAAACTTTTACTGCCATGCAAAAATAACAGAAAAACTTGCTTCTTGGTTCCTGTAGTCCTTGTCATGCTAAAGTACTGAAATGGAATAATCCGGTCATCCCCTAAAAAGAATCTGAGATGTTTAGGAGCACTCATTAGCTTTTAAAGAAAATATGATGTTTTACCTGTTGAATGCTGCAGTTGTGCTGTTACACTCGATGACTTAAAATGGGACTTTTGGATGCTGTTTAGATGCAGGACACAGGTAATGGCTCTTTTTCCCCACACGCAATGTGAGGACATTGACTGTGTTTGTCACACCACAGACCCAAGTGGTACCTGGTAGTCCTGTTCACCCCTATGCCCAGCATCCAACTCCAGCCATCCTGGTGGAGCTGAGTTTGGATTAGGCAATTTTTTGCTATCCAAGCCTCCTAAGAGCCTATTGAGAGGGAAGGGGAATGACTTTTCTTTCCAGGAGCAGTTGAATGCGGTGCCCTAGTTACCATGGTTTTTTAAATTGAGTACTTCAGAGGATGTACAAAAGCATCTTTAGTACTTGCAGTACAAGGAGAATGAAAGGGCCTAGATTGTGTCAGCAGTGTAGCAGAGGCTTAAGTGAGTATCATTCATTCATTGTTAGGAGATGGCCCAATTTGGATTGTATTTATGGAGTTGGAGGGAGAATGGACCTGTTTCAGATTACTTTTGAGCTTTAAATGTACTTACAGGCTTTGTGTAGGAATTGCATTGGCTCCCGCTGGGTAAACAGAGCCTTTCCCCATAAGGAAACAACATCAGGGTGTTCCCCATGTGGAGCAATGATGCATCCTGGCTTGTCTTGTGCTGCCAAAATGGGTTGATTAGTGCCACATCTCTCCACATGGCAATGTACTGGATGGGGAAAAAAAATTAGTTGTCAGAACTTGCCCAGCTGATTTTTATTTATTTTATTGCATTTTCCTGCAAGGATTTTAAAGCTCCAGTTGCTGTATAATTTGCTGGCTGGTTCCAGCTAAGCAGATCCTTAGCTGAAGGCTGTGGCCTTCCAAAGGACTGGTGAAGGTAACAGGTTGTGAATTCTGCACACAGTGGGATGCTTCTTTTGGTTGGGTTTCATGCCCCCCTCCCCACTTCCTGTAAAACAGTGGGTGGTCTGTTTTAAATGCCACTTGTGTCATGATTCATTGGCTCCTTCTTTTTACCTGGCTGTGATGGCAATATCTGCATCTCCTCCTGGGAGTCTCCTACTGTCCTTTAAACAGCTTAGGTAATGCTGAGAGGAATATGTCATCTGCAGATCCTGTGAAGGATGTAATTTCTTGAATTATTTTTTTTCTCCTGCGTGGGTTCCTGTAGTCATTACATTAAACTCAACCTTGATGATGCAAGCTGCTTTCAGAAGAGTTCAGAGCAGAAGCTGCTGTGCTTAAACCCATCTGCAAATTTGAGAGGGGGAAGTGAGAAGATGAGCATGGAAAACTCATAAGGAACTGAAGCTTGGTAAAGCTCAGCTTTTTCAGCAAACACTACAAGTTAGTTCTGATGGGCCTTATGTGAAGAGCAGTGGAAATTTGAGTTGCATTATCAATTCATTAGCAGCATTCACATTCATTTCAGTGGAGCCAGGGTTGCAATCTCCCACTGAGCGATGCTTTAAGTCTGTGCTTCTTCCCCAGGAGAGGCACATCTGCCTCACATCCTCTGCAGCCTGCTGTTAAAGGGAGCCCTTTCCCCAAGGAGAGCGGGAGAAATGCATCCATCCCTTCCTGCAGCTGTCCCAGCCAGCCACAGTCTGCACTGCTCCAAAGGGGGGCTGCATTCCAGCTCTGGAGGTGTATGGCAGGATGGTCACTGGGACACCCGCTGGAGGAAGAGAGGGCTGCAAGCACTTAGAGACTGGACTTGTTCCTTTGAAGATACCATCAGCTGCAAAGTCTGCATGCATCCAAGCACCGGTGCATCCATGTCCAGGCTCTGCTGGCACCGTTTGGCTTCCTCATTAAGGGAAGTTGTTGCTCTGTAAGAATCAGCATCCAATGCATTTAGGTTTACAGAGAACCTGCTGGATGGAAAAACTTTTTTGTTTGGTGGCCAAGGTACAAAAAGTATGTTAAATGCAGGTGTACTGCACAGCTGGAGGTGGGAGCTGGCAGGTGTTCTCACAGGGTAGGGTCCCTGGGGTCTGCCAGCACACCAAGGTCAGAGCAGCAGCAGGTTGCCTGCAGCAACTGCAGAATTGAGCATGTAGGGGCAAACTGGCATTTCCTCCTTTTCCTGGCTTTCTCAGGGGTGCAGATGGTAGGTTTTGATTACTAAAGGCTTAGTACAGAGAGGTCTGTCTAGTGTGGGATATGTAAACCTCAGTTAAGGCTTGGATATGTTCCTTTTCTGTCTGTAGGAGGGATAGGCTGATTATTCTGTTCCATTCCTTTTTTCCTTCCTGTTTTGTTTGGGTTTTTTTTTTTTATTTTTCACTCCAATTTCATAGTCTTGGTCCAAGTAAAGGGTAATGAAAATTAAGTGACTTGGCCTGCCTCTTACACAGCTACTGCCATGTGTAGTTAGCAGTTTAATGAGAAATGAGTCAAGGCAGAGCTCATTTTGCTCTCATATAGCCATACTGGCTGTGTAGGACTTAGGAGTAAGATGGGATAGTAATCGAGTGTGATGTTGTGTACTTAGGGCAACATCACAGGAAAAGCATTGTATTCCTTTGAACAGGATGAAGCCTTTCACGTGATTTTTTTTTTTTTTTAAACTTTTATTCTGTGATCTTGATCTGTTATCTAAGAGCAGGAAGACGTCCTAAATTTGGAAATGTATTTCATCTCCTTGAGGAGCAAAAGATTCCATCTTGGTCTGTCTAGGGAGCCCTGGTGTCCCCCTGGTGTGGGGCATCTTGTTTGGCAAACGCTGGGGGTTGCTGTGCCCAGGGCAATGCGCTGAGAGACCTTTAAACTTGTCTTAGGGCTGGAGGATTTTTCATCTGTTGCTGTTGGCTCACCTCCAAGGTATGTCATGGGCTGTGCAGTGCTTGCCCACACAAACATCCCTCAGGCTTCCCCTTCACTGTGTCTCTCATACCTGAGAAGTCACTCCAGAGCAGCTCTTCACTGGTGCTTCCCACTTGGTGAAATCTGCCTGTATGGGTTGTCTGTCATTGATCTGGCCCGACTGGTAGGCTGACTCCTTCCGAGCTCACTGGATTTTCAGAAGAAATTAAATAGTAACTTTAATGTCAGTGGCCTTGTGTCAGGAGGTTTGGTTACTGCTTTTTTGTTCATCCTGCTAGCTTTTCTCCTAGACTCTTAGGCATGTGCAGATTATAATTTAATTTCCTCTTGAATTTAATAATTTTGAAAGGACTACAATCAATAGCTGTTTGGAGTTGTGACTGGGGATGCAAAAACTTTCATGCCTTTCCCTTCTACAGCAGATGATGCTTCAGGTGCAAGGGGAAGTAGAGGGCTGTCCTGTAGAGCAATCTTCTGTGTGTCTGCAGCCAGGGTCCTGTTTCAAGCCCTGTGGGGTAATGTTGGGATACTCTTTTAATCTCATGTGTGACCCTCAGCTTTTAAAGAGCACAGCTAAGCCTGCTTTTTTACCTTGGCAAGTTTGAGTCCCATTTGCTGTGGTCCTCAAACTTGGGGTCCATAGAGTGGCTTTTCTGCCACTGCATTTCTCCCTGATGCTTTTAACCTGGTTTCAACGTAACATCCCTGTCTGCTTTCTCCTAGTAACCTCTTGCCCCATTTCACCTCGTTTGTATGGAGTAGAAACCCTACAGAGTTTATTCTCTACTTTCTGGGGAGATGCAGTCTTAAGTTAATTGGGGGAAGACAGATGGGACCTGCCAGCTTTTCGTATGCCAGCAGCCCATCAAGGGTAAAAACTAAATGTCTGATGGCTTGCCAGGATGAGCTTGTTAGTGCATTGCCCCAGGGTGGTTAGGACTCGGGGTGACAACTCCTTACAAAGTTGGCCTGCAGCAGTTAAAGTGTCCACAGAGCAGATAACACCCATTCCCCACTCTTCGGAGATTGCTGGGTGGTGCAGCCACCCAAGGACCCGCTGCCTGGACGGGGGGAGCCTTCGGATTGGCCGTGGTGTCACATCCTTGAGCATCCCTTAACGTGGCTGGGTGTGGAAGTTCCAGGGTTGGCTTGCTCATCACCTGCCTGGGTTCCACTGTTGCATCCTTGAAGCCCCGGGGGGAACTGTGAGCTCTTTTCTTGAAAAACAAAAGGCAAAGTGCTACAAACCACAACAGCTTCCACGCTAAAAATACCATAAAAGGTTGTGTCCTTAGGAGCTGGGCATGGGAGCAGTTCCCACCCACATTACTGCAGCATGAGTCACCAGGCTATTGCAACTGCTCTCCGTGTGGATGCCCGGCTGAAGATGCACGGCAGAACAGAGGGAGGAAGGGGAACTGCTCGGCAGCACTGTGAAGAATTCCAAAAAAGAGGATGTGATGAAGTGATGAAGAATTCCAAAAAAGAGGATGACGTGTGGGCATACTTGAACACTTTGCTTTCCTTTTGTTAGATTTTGATTTTGTTTAGTGCGTTTTTCATTTGTTTTGTTTTTTTGGAACTTCCAGCAAATGGTATTTGCTGATTATTTGAGCTTAAGGCATTTGCAGCCAAGAATGTTCTGAATATGCAGATAGCCCCAGTTTGCTTTTAGGAAGCGCAGTAATTGCCACGTGATTAATATGAAGCTGGAAAACCCCTCTGACATGGAAGTACGTTTTGTTTACTCTCTTTAAGCAAAGTTTTTTTCTCTCACTATCCTCTCTCCTCATCCTCATCCTTTAACTCCCTATCCTGATGCCAAAATAGGCTGTGTTTCCTTGTGGAAGATGGTGTAAAAGCACATCTCCCTTACATTGTGCCCTGTGCTCTTCCCTGTGCTCTTTATCCAACAAGCAGGTATTAGGGAGTAAACTTGTTTAGGTTGTTTGGGTTTCTTTCCTGAGACACCACCCACCTGTCCAGGCCCCAACGAGGCTGTGGGTATTGTTTTCTCTTTTCCTTCCCTTTGCTTGACGTCTTGGCCATCGGGGTTTACCGGAATAAGTTTGTCAGTGAGAAATTCTATAAAAAGCTTCCTTTATTTAGACACCAACCCACTAATGACATCATGAGGACATGTCTTCCAAGTTCCTCCAGGCTGAGCGGACAGAGGGAGGTGGTGGCTGTGAATCTGAACCCTGCCCTTTTCCCAGTACACTCCTGTAGTTGTGTTCAGTGGCTGTCCTTCAAAATAACCCCAGTCTTCCTCCTCCTTTGGGTACAGGGCAGGGAGCCCCCCCCAGCACACTGATGCATCTTTAGCAAATGTTTTAGCAGTAGAATATAGCTGTGGTGGTCTGTCTGTCTTCCTTCTCATCACTTCCAGGTTAGTCCTTTGCAGTGCTCTTTGGTGGGTATTCACCTTGACTTCTCAGGGAAGCAGGAGGCTTGCACACTCAATCTCTTTGATGCTGCCAAATTTTGCATCAGGCCAGTTTGAAATAACTTTAACAGGGAAGCAGGTGAAGTGAAGTTAAAAAAGCCTGCATGGACAGGCAGAAGGCAGCAGGAATGGGCACATATGGGGTGTACTGCTTGTTTTATGGTGGAGGGAGAGAGGCCGTGGGTGGGGTCAGCAGGGCAGAAGTTGGCCACCAAAGTAATGCACTGTCAAAATTATTTTGTGAGTGATTTTTTAAAAAAAGTGTCATTTTGAGTATTTCTGAGTGGGGGAAAGGTGTATATTTGTTAAGGGTTAAAAAGTAGTGAGCGTGACCTGGATGAGGTTTGTGGACCTTCTGGAGAAGTTATTCTTGGGTTTCATTTTCTTCTTTGGAGAAGAAAGCGTGCTATGGTGTGCTAAGCTTCCCTTTGTATGTGCTCAGTGTGTTAAGATATTATCACAGGTGTTTCCTTACCTGCCTACAGTAACTCCTGGGTGGTTTTTTATGTGATCAATAAACCAGAGCTTATTTAATCAATGAAAAGGTATAAAAGTCTCTTCTGAGAGAGTTTAACTGACTTCTTTGATTCTGCTCATCCTACTGTTGAAATAAGCCCTAAGGTTGACATACATCACGGCTATTGCTCTTTAGATCTGGGAGACTTTGAGCAGTAGACTTACTAATTCAGTGTATCCATAATGCAGATTTTTCCAGACCTGTCTAGAATTTGGGTTAGATGAGTGGCAGTTTCCAGCCCTGTGCTGATACCTGCTCTGCACTGCTGCTCCAATTGTTTTCCTTCCCATTTTGACCTCCTTGATACTCTGAAGTAATAAAACCTCAAAATAAATCCATATTGCACAAATATTCTGCAACACGGTGTGAGTGGGCAAAATACTTTGTTCTTTTTAGGAAGTTATTTTCCAAAGTTAGGTGGTGTTAGAAGAAAATACAAATTTGCAGGTGCCAGTTTCTGAGAGTCCTTCAGTCAGGTAGCACAGAAAAGTGGGATCTTCGAGGATACTTTCCTGGGGTCTCTTGTTGTGGTCTCTGGCAAAAAAAAGAGAAAAAATCCAGTGTCCAAAACACAATCTTTATTAAAAATCAAATATGTTTTTACCACTCAGAAATGACATCTGATAATGTTTTCTCTAAAGATGGGGTGTGGGGATTGGTTATTTTTAGCTGCAGCTATTCTCGAGTTGTTGTTTTGTGACCTTCTTCTAATAATACATTTCTTTAACACTTTCCTTAGAGTTTTTGTAGTTCTAGAAGCTTTTTCAGACAAAATGGGAGGGAGAAGAAAAGGGAGCAGCAGCCCATTGGCAGGAGAACTACGGAAATTTGTGTTCTGATGGATGTTGGTGCCTAAGAGGAGTGCAATGTTAGAGTTGGGTGTACCTTGTGAAGGACCTTTCCCAGGTCAGAGAGATGGCTTGGGATTCAGCTTTCCCTCTGGCTGTAGCAACTGCCTGATTGGCACTGCCTGCTTCTTAAAAGCAGTTGAAAACAGGATCAAGGTTTAAATAGCTGAAAGAGGAAATCTTGGGCAGAGAAATGATGTGCAGATAGAGATGCTGTAGTGCAGGAATCCCATGGAAGGGCAGGTGTAAGAAATGGCAGTTTAAATTTCAGGTCTTTATGGTTTGGGGTGTGGCTGACTGTCTGGAGTCTCTTGGTATTTACCTGCAAGTGTTGCCTCTGAGATAAGAGAGCCACTAAATTCCCATGTGAAACCTGAAGTCCTTCATCATCCAGCAGCTGCTGGGCTTCTCCTCACCTCTTGCTGACAGACTGAAAAGCCAGCACAGATCTTGAGGGACCAGTGAGCTGATCCTGGGTTTTTGTGAGCATCAAAGGTGCTGTGAAAAAGTTTCTCAAAGAGAGGTGATATGAAAGATGGGAGAGAAGAAGCATTTTCAGGTTGAGTTGCTGACGTGTGTATCTCAGTAGCTACCCATGGAAATGGTCTGGCTCTCCAAAGGGAGCAGCAGTTATGTGTTTCCCCAGGCTTGACTCTGATGGTATTGTGGGAGGAAAGCAATTAAGCTGATGGTAAATAATAAACACACATGAAAGCAAGAAAGCTGAAGGAAGGCCAGGCAAGAGTGGTCTGGCTATGCTGCATCTGTGGTAGGCTGCTCCATCTCGGAGGGCATCAGGAAAGTTCTCCAGGAAGAACCTGATGGTGGGGCTGGAGAGGTGTCTGGCTGAAGGGACTAGGAAAGTATTTGAGTGGTTGTTTACTTGTTTATATAATTTTTTTTTTCAGAACCCAGATCAGTGGTTTTTGCTAATTGCTAATAAATTAAATGAGTTGAGGCCGTTTTGCTTTCTAGCAAATCCTTTTATGCTGGTGCCTTTTTAATGACCAGAGGCACAGTCAGAAATGACAGCCCAGTCTACTGAAGGTGTTAAGACCACATGTCCACCCTTGAGTCTGGAAAAAGAAAAAGCTTGCTGCTCCCCAAAATACTGAGCCCACATCCTGGGCCACTGGCTGGGGAGAGTGGGCTGTGTGGTGTGGGGTGCTTGCAAGTCCCACACTGCTCTGGGGCTGGGCAGGACTTGCCACAGTAGAGGGGATCTTGCTTGAAAGAGGTTATGGATCATTCAGCATCAGAAACTTGCCAAAGTGGTCCTTTCTGCACCACTCTCCCTGCCCCGTGTTATTAGACCAAGAGCTTCTTATTTTGAAGCTCATATTTTTGAAATCTGTCTTCAGCAGAGTCTTATGCCAAAATGAAGAGTTAAGGCCTCCTTCCTGGAAGGTTTCATCAGGAGATGGTGCAGGGCTGGAGCTGAGCTCCTGTAGGTGCTGGTTGTGCATTTTCCCTTACATCAAATTAGGGACACAAAGTGTTTATCTGGGTAATCCTTCCATTGCAGGGAACCCCACCTTGGATGAAAGCTGTTTGGGCTTGGCGTTGTCAGTCACAGGCAGGTTTCAGTCATCGGTCTGCAATGTTTCAGCTTGGGTGGCCATAGTTGAGCACTTCATATGCTGAATAATACTTGGACTTTTGGTGTCCTTCTTAGGTTTAGGACCTGACATTTGATACTCTGGTTGCCTAAAAAAAGATTAAATTAAATATAAAGAGTGACTGAGTAGTGCTTTTTTGGGAACTGTGATCTTGGTGCCCTGTTTTCCTGTCACACCTGGGTTTAATTCATCATAACTCATTAGCAGAAGTGCCACGGGCTTAGTGCCCGGTGCAAGAAAGTTTCCTTTTGTTACTGAATAAAGGAGCAGCACCAGCAAGAGTGGAAGCTTCATCTGTGTCGTTTGGGGATGAAACATGATGATAAGGGATCTGGCAGGAAGGAAGTGCAGTGTGTGGTGAGAAGAGCAGGTTCTCAAAGGAGCATATTTAGAGTACAACGGATACTCAGGGTGGGCACAGTATCTTCTGGGGATGGTTTGCAGCTGGAGAACAGGGGCAGCCGCTTGAAGCCAGGTCAGTGGTGCAAAAGGGGCCCCATCCATGCTGCTGGAACATCATCTTCTCCACAGGACCTGTAGGGGGCTGGAGGAGGTGCTGGAGGCTGCACAGCTGGGAAGGGTAGGACTGGGCTGTGCCCGGTCTGGGCTGGGTTTACTGGGTGGGCTCCGAAGGGCCTCTGTCTCAAATCACCCCCTGCTGCTTATTGTTGGGAGTGAGCTGTTACTCTGCTGAAAACCCTTCTGAAACAAGGGAGGGCAGAAACAATCTGGGAAAGCAAATATTTTCTGATAACAGTGAGCAACAATCTTTTGTTTGCTGTCAATGGAAGGAAGTGGGAGAAACATGTAGTAGCTATAACACAGCACAGGCTTTACTGCTGGAAAAGAGATTTAGTGCACACATTTCTCTAGCAGGGGAGATATTCTTGAGGAAGGGCTGCTTAAAGTGGGTGGGAAAGGCGTGGCTTTTGTTTTGCTGCAGCAGCGCATATGTGTGAAGCAGATGCTAAAGGAAGGTCTGTGGCCAAGGTGAAAATCTAGTTCCAAGCTTACATGTGAAGTGGGAAACAGGGAGATGAAGTCCTGATTTTGTATTCAGCCACGACAAGATTGAAGCAACTGCGCTTTAAATTAAAGGGAGGCCCCTGTACTCAACTGACAGTGATGATAAAGTGTGAACCAGCTCTGATCTCTGTTCTCTGGAACAATCTATCCTGCTGAAGAACATGATACTTTGTTTTAAAAAAGGCAGAAAGCTCCCATGCAGTATTAGATTTGAAGTCTTATCTGAAGGCCTGCGGGCATGTTCTAACACAATTAGGCATTTTATTCTTTGTGTTGGACCCATTTTTTACATTAGGGAAAAAAAGTTTCTTTCTTATCAAAAGGCACTTCACTGCCCTTAGATGCTTATTTATTTGCAACTTCCCTTTTCCAAGCTTTCTTGCACGGTGCAGAGTCCAGCTGCCCTTCAGTAGGATGCATTGTGGTTTTGATCTTGGAACAGGAAGATTCATTTCCCAAGCTGCTGAGGAAATTATCATCCTGCTTGCAAATGCCTTTTGTAGCAGTTAACTGAATTTTTGTGTTTATAAGTGAACTGTTTAGAGTGAACTGTCTAGTTGTTGCTTCATTGGGTAAATGTTAAAGCATTTTTAAGGTAAATGCACCTTTCAAGTTCAAAGTACCTTTTTTTTTTTCCTTCAGCTGAGCATGTTTTCAGCTGAGTAGAGCTGCATCTTGAAATGCAGGTGATACTTGAGTTGTGTTGTTTCCTGGAGAGAACAGCATCTGCTGCTGCTTTTCTGGACAGCCTTGCATGGGCCTCCATCATACCAAATGCTTGTCTTTATATAATGGTCACAAGCTCTCATGTACTTGAACTTTTCCCTCTGTTTTTTTAAACTTTCCCCTCTGCTTTTTATTTAATCCAAGAAAAGGTTATGTGAGTTTTTTAGTTCTTCCATTCATACTGTTACTCCCTTCATGCAAGCTCCAGCTTTCACTGGAAAAATTTTTCTCAAGTATTTTTTGTCAATGGACTTGAGCCTGCTCTGGTCCCCTTTGACTTGCTTTTATCCCACTTCCATTTCTGTCCATTATTCACATCAGAAGTGCTGAGGACGTGCAAAAAAGTAAATGTTGGTAATAGATCCAATGTGGTTCTGAGCTCGGGCTTTTCTGAAGTTCCTTGTGTTGCTTTCTCAAGCATGTTGGATCAAAGGTGCTGAATACCTCTGAAAACCTAGAAATGGAAAGGTGGCATCTGGTGTGATGTCTGTCTGTGTCACCTGGCTCCCTTGGTTGTACATCCCCTTGGATGCTGGGCTCCATGTTGGCAGCCATCCAGCACCAACCCACCCACCTGGTGTTCTTCCACCCTGAGCATCATTTCATTGTACTTACAACTTAAATACAGAAACTGCTAGTGAAATAATATGGCTTGCTCCAAGATGTTGGTACTATTTAATTTTTCCTGTCTGGAAATCAGTGTCTGTCTTTCAGCCTCTGTGGCAGGTTTAGTTTTATATCAACCACAGTAAAATGCTAACAGCCAAATACACACTAATTATGAGATGTGTTTTGAAGCCCTGACCAAATGGGACAGATTGATTTTGACACTGTTCAAAATCATGAGAATCCTTGAGTTATTTCCATATTAACTCCTAATCTGGAAAGCTACTTTTAACAGGGTATCCTACATGGCCATTGCTGTTTCATAAGCTAAAGTACTACCTCTGCATTCAGTCTTTACCTGGGGTTGGATTTTATAAACATGTTTTCCACTAAGAGAAGAGGGGAGGACTTCTTGTGTGGACAATTTCCTCAAAGGGAAGACAGCGACTGTGAGGAGGGGAAACTGATAATGACAGATCTGGATCAGGCTTACGTACTTAGCAATTTCTTTGCTTCATTCTTCATTGGCAGTCAGGCTTTTCACATCTCTCAGGTGGGAACTGGGGGAGTGAAGTCCCTCCCAATGTAAGCAAAGAGACACATTCAAGACCATCTGGTGAAACTGAATAAGCACAAGTCTATGGGGCCTGATGGGATGCATTCCAGGATTGTGAGGGAACTGGGTGATGTGGTTGGCAAGTCATTTTCCATAATTTTTGAAAATTCACAGAGGTCAGACAAAGTCCCTGATGACTGGAACGAAGGGAAGCATCACATCTGTTTTTAAGAAGGGTAGAAAGGGGGACCCTGGTAACTACAGATCAGTGAGCCTCACCTCTGTGGCTGGGAAGATCATGGAACAGATCCTCATGGAGGCAGTGCTAAGGCACGTGCAAAAGACGAGGAGGTGATCTGACACAGCCAGCACGGCTTCTCTAGGGGCACATTGTGCCTGACCAACCTGGTGGCATTCTCTGGTGGAGTGACTGCAACACTCTACAATGGAAGAAGACCAACCGGTGTCATCTACCTAGAGGTCTGTAAGGCTTTGACTTGATCTCACATGACACCCTCATCTCTAAAGTGGAGTGATATGGATTTGAAGGGTGGACTGCTGGGTAGAAAAGAAATTGGCTGGCTGGAGGTAGTCAGGGAGTTGTGGTCAGTGGCTCTATGTCCAGGTGGAGGCCAGTGACAAGTGGTGTCCCTCAGGGTTCATGAGCCAACAGTGTCTGCTCATAGACCAGAAAGCCAAAGCATCCTGGGCTGCATCCAAAGCAGGATGAGGGAGGGGGTTCTCCTGCTCTACTCTGCCCTCGTGAGACCCCACCTGGAGTGCTGTGTCCAGCTCTGGATTTGTCAGCATGAAAAAGTCATGGACCTGTTAGAGTCAGTACAGAGAAGGGCCACAGGGATGATCACAGGGCTGGAGTACCTTTCCTATGAGAACAGGTAGAGAGAACTGGGGTTCTTCAGCCCAGAAAAGAGAAGGTTTCAGAGGCACCTTAGAGGACCTTTCAATACTGAAAGAGGGCATAGAAAAAAAGAGGGAGAGTGACTTTTATCACAGGCACATATGGATAGGACAAGGGTGAATGATTTCAGACTAAAAGAAGAGAGATTAAATGTTAGGAAGAAATTCTTTACTCAGGACATGGTGAGGGACTGGAACAGGTTGCCCAGAAAGTTTGTGGTTGCCCTATCCCTGGAAGTGTTCAAGGTCAGGCCACATGGGGCCCTAAGCAACCTGGTCTAGTGAATGGCACCATGTCCTTAGGATGGGGATTGGGAATTAAATGATCTCCAGGGTCCCTTCCAACCCACACCGTTTTATGACTCTATGATTTTAATAAAATGTTGTATTTGCACAGACACGCACAAAAAAACCCCAACAAACCTTCATTTCTTAAGTTGGGGTGATTTTAAGAGTTAACAACAAGCAAAAAGAAAGAGGAAAGTTATGTTGTAATTAAAAAGATCCCTTTAATGCGACTTAAAAAATTACGTATCCTAATGCTGTCTCCTGCATTTGGTTCCACGGCTGTTAAAAAAAGCTTTGGGAGACGTTTTCTCAGTACTTTCCGGTGTTGGATCAAATACTTCTTGTTTCCCTCAAGTTTTGTGTTACTGGATTTGCTTGTGTGGGTTTTTGATAGAAGAAAACAAGTTAACAAAAGCTTGTGCATTAGCATCTGGAGATGCTGTTTGAAGGTAATGCAAGTCCCGGATACTGCCAGTAAAATGGTCAGGGAGTGTCCCCTGCAGAGGCTGCCAAAGACAAATAATTTCCTGCAAGGGTTCTGTATTTGGAGGCAGCGTGAGCTGATTAAACTCATTAAAGTGATTGAAGGAATGAGGGTGGTTCCTAGGGGCTGGGCATTGGTTGGGGTCAGGCTAATGGCTGAAGATCCCTCTCTCCTGAAAAAGAGGTGAAGCCAGAGGCTCTGGAAAGCAGTGTGAGACACACAGAATCAGCATAGGTCTCACTTCAACTCGACTTATATATCTGCAGCATACAGGTAATTTGCCTCAGTGATTATTTTGGACAAGTTTTTCACAGACAAGCTGCATCTTATTAGTGGAGTTTTAACTTCCTACTCTTTTATTTCATTGGCTGCATCAGCGACTTTATATAACGGTACATTTGTTATTTCCTTGTACATGTTTAAAAAAAGATGCTGTATGTCTGTGCCAAAGAGAGCACAGGGTGCTGGCAGCATGGTAAGTTGTGTTTGCATCCTTGTTCCTTTGGTTTTGGCTAGGGAGCATCACTAACTCCACAGTGCCCAGGGTGACATCTTGGGTATCAGCCAGGACACGTGTCCTCACCCTGCTGCTTCGGGCACATGTTGGGGGTAGGTGGCCTTTAGCTGACTGCCAAGCCAGAACCAGGGAAAGTTTTAAATAGCAAAAGGAGCCTTTAGCTTACCCAAAATTGCCAAGTATAGCTGGAGGCAAGAATGACAAGGGAAGAGTAGTGTGTCCTGTAGTGTTGCTACATGTACCATAAAGAATAAAATACAGTGTTTTAGGAGGAATGCATGTCCAAGTGGAGAATGACCATCATTGTAGCTTCCTTTAGTTTATAGTTAAAGAAATGCAAACTGTTTTTCCAGTCTTAAGCAAACAGAAGAAGCCCGTTACTAAGCTCTGTGTTGATATAGTTCCCTTCCAGGTCAGTGCATCACCCAAAAAAAAGAGGATTTTTTGTTTGTTTGTTTTCCCTCTGGCTTTTTCTTTTTTTCCCTTTTTATAGACACTGGAATAAAAAAAGGAGAGAATGCAGAGAGAAAATTAATCTTCAATTCTTCATTCCCAAAAGAAGCATGTGGACCTTTGCATTCTTCAGTTTGCTTATTTTTTTCAAACGAAAAATCATTTAAATAATGATGCTTTAAAAAATAACTCATGCATCTTCGATTTTTGTGCAGTCCTTTGTCTGGATTTTTTTTGGGCTATTGTTGTCTCTAGAAGATGAGCTTACATTAAAAGTGTTTTTAAAATGTTTGGGTGCTCTTTTATTCCCTGTGAGGTCTAAAAATAGAAGCTGATGAAGAATTGCTTATAGACTCGCTGCTCTGTTCCGAGGGTTTAGTCTAAAGCTGCATCTTCTGACTTTGCAACAGCTGAGCTGTGCAGAAGCACCAAGGCTGGGCTTACTGAGCATAAGCAGGGAGGAGACCAAATCTCTCTATCCACCCTCCTGTTTATCTCCTCCCATCTCCATCCTTGGGGAGAAGAGCACCAAGGCACAGCACCAAAAATGTGTATGAGAATGAGAGCAAGGTGTAACTACTGGGAGCAAAGGAAGAGGGATGGTGGGGAGAGGGTTAAGAGAGGTTTTATTTACTGGTAGTGCTGCTCATGTTGAGGGGGTGGATAGCATATAGTTGCAGTCTTACATGGCTTTTTAGTTATTTCTGTAACTAGAAGACTTGGCCAATGTGTTTGGGTTTCTTGATATTGCCGTAGTCTAGCAGCA
The DNA here is from genome assembly GCA_013400635.1 of Hypocryptadius cinnamomeus. NCBI lineage: Eukaryota > Metazoa > Chordata > Aves > Passeriformes > Zosteropidae > Hypocryptadius > Hypocryptadius cinnamomeus. The sequence goes on along the minus strand of VYZP01078241.1, from coordinate 126,734 downwards.
TAGTGCTGTCATTGTCACCACAGCTTGCAATTGTACTGCAAAAGGTTGGTGCAAATTGGGAGAATATAGGCAAATGTATGTAATCTGCATTTAATGTGTGTAAGACACATTATAACCTACTAGGTGATAACATACATAAAATACAATCTCTGTAATGGGTCGCTTGATTATAATAGTGGCCACCTCTGAAAGGGTGTGAGGCCTTCTGCACTTTAGGGCCTCCAAGTCATTGTGTCTGAGTGCTGGAGGGGTGACAACAGGGAAATTCAGCACAGGACAGCTCAGGATTGTGTGGAAAAGTCCATTTGCTGGTGTTTGAGAGGGGGATTGGAAGAGAGGTGTTATTAAAGTGATGGCTCATGGCAGGAGTGAGCTGTGCTTCCTCTGCCCAGTGCTTGCTGACTTCAAGCAGAGTGTCATGCTTTGAGATGCTGTCTTGATTTCACACTTGTGGAATTAATGTGTTGCTTCTCTGAGTTGCTGAAGGTGAGAACCAGTAAAAAGTTGGTTTTTGTAAGTGATAGCTCTGTGTTGGGCTCTGCTGTCCTTTGGACTGTGTAGCTGTTTGAATGTATCAAGGAGAACTGCTAGTGCTGGAAGGTGGCTCAGGTGGCACAGCTGGTGCCAGCTCTTCTACCATGCAAGTCAGTGATGTGTCTTGGTCTTAACCTGACCCAAGTCCTGAAGGAATGGCCTGAACCCTCCATTGCAGCCCTTCTTGGGGGCAACACAATCTTAGATTAGCTGGAGTAGAACGTAATACTGTGCCTTTGACTTGGGTAGGGGGCATCTTCTGCCTGCTGAGTTACCAGTGCAGTGTGCCTGCTGGTATAAAGGTGTGTTGGGCTCTCAGACCTTCATGGGAAACGCTGGGACCTAACCAGGGTGGAAAATGGCAAGAAAAAAAACTACCAGGGTTTTTTTGCAACACATACAAGTGTAGTTTACTTTCTGCCATTGTATGCCCTGCAGTTACAGCCTATTCCTTCCCCACCAGCTCCAAAGCAACCTGCCTTTCCTCCGTGTTCAAAGACCCCTGTGTTGGTAAAGGATGGTATCTTTGCTGTGCCAGAGCTGGAAAACTGATCAACTTCTTATTTTCTTTGCAGTGAGCCTCGGGGACAAGAGAGTGTGGATTGCCTCCTGCCTTGCCTCTTCTCCCAGCCGCCTGCGGTGAGCTCTCACGTGCCAGAGGACGAGGGTGGAGGAGAGCAGCCACGTGAAGCTGCGCTGGTGTGGGTGAGCCAAAGGGCTTGTGACCGGTGGGCTGTGGCAACTGGGGGTCCTCACCACCCTGCAGCAGAGACAACTGGCTCCTGCCAGGTAGATGCCTTCAGGGGACTGGCCAACTCCAGCTGAACTGATGAATCTTGGCACCTGATACAAGGCTCAGGTAAGGGCACATGGCTTGGAGCTGGGTTATGTTTTCATCCTGTCTTCTCCAAACTCATAAACTGGCTCTGGAGCAAATGAGAATTGCACTGAGAGCTGTCATATATGGTGGTTACACATGCTAGTAAATCAGCAGGATCTCCTCTACAATGATGCTGGATGCTCTGGCTTGTTGGGGTACTGCTGGTGGCTTCAAAGTGGGTTGCATTGGAGGTTCTTCCTTGGTGTTCACACTACCTCTGCTGAGGGAGGTGACTGTGGTTTTATCCAGCACAGCATCCAGTGCAGTTTCAGATACAGTGCAAGTTTACTAGGACAGGAGATCATTTAAATTTTCTGTAGCACATCTGTGATTCATCTAAAGTGATCTATAGGCAGTCATTTTCAAAGACCCCAGGACAGTTAAAACAAATCTTCCTGCAATTCAGCTGGCTTTTAGTGCTCCTTATGCTCATAAAACAAACAAACAAAAAAGCTTGCTTGAGTTCCCCTGGGTTGTAGTCAAGGAAATAAATATGCAAACAGGATCTCCTGTATCTTGGTTCATCCTGCTTGATAGTAATTTCATTCCTGAAGCTGTAATTCACTTTGTGAGTGCAGGTCTTGATTTCCTTTCTGGTAGAAGGGATGTAATTGTATGCCGGATTTGAGCTAAGGTCAGGGATGTACAGTCCAGTGAAGTGTTTTGAAGCTGGTGCTGACCAGGATGTTTGCAGTCTGGGTTTGTTAATGAGAGAGCATCTGCACATGGGGATCAGCAGAAGTCCTTGATGCAAGTGCACTGAATGCACTGTCCATTTTGGAGTAGAAATCTAGGGGTCTAGTAAAAAAATGCTGCAGCAGCTGCAACACCGGAGATGGGGATGCTGGCCTGTCTTGCACCACGGCCTCAGGAGCAGGTTGACTTCTGCATGGGGCTGGTTCTCACAAAGCAAAAGCTCTGCCTGCAGTCAGCAGCGCGTGGCCATCGCTTCCTCCTTGGCTTGTCACCTCTTGGGCACACAGCCAGGCGTGCCCGTGCCCACCTGTAACAGCCCACAGCACCTCCTGGCTGCCCTGGAGGGCTTTGAGGTTTCCTCAGGCTGTGGCGGAGCAGTCCCAAAGCCGTGCTCGCTTTGGCTGTGCATGGTAGGTATGTGCAGTGGTGTAATGCTGTGGCTTTGCTTCTGAAAGGCTTTGAGCATGTGGGAAAAGAGCCTCTGATGACAGCTCCTCTTGGCTTGCAGCTGCTGACTGTCCCCCCACGTTCTACCAGGCAGCCAGGATGGGCAGGTTGCTTCAAGCCCTTAGCCTGTGTGGTTTGAAACATGTCAAGGTGCCTGTTTCATGCATGTAAAAAGCCCTGATGGGGCTTACTCAACTTCTCACAGCTTGCTTTCCTTGCTTTCACTGCATGGCCATGTTTATTCCAGGGTGTGCAAGTGCGTGAGTCACTGTTACAACTAGTAGAAGCTTTACAAGTGAGTAGTAGCTTTAAAAGTGCTTTGCTGGGAGGGGGTGCAGACTGCAGGTGTACCTTGTGAGAGGCTTTTTCCTCTTAACAGATGTATAGCATTTTTGCTTGCATAGATGTATATGATTTTCCTTTAGAACTGTTCCCCTAAAGCAAAAATTGCAGGCTGGTACCACAGATGGCTAAAGACATAAAATGCTGTGTAGAAATGTGCTTTTAAAATAGAACATGAAACAGGAACGGTGACTTGTTGTGCTTCAGCAGTGGTTGGTGTGACTGTAGTAAGTAACCTCTTTTACCTTATTCCACAGCAGTAGTTTCACTCTGATAGAGGCCAGAGTGGTAGTGAAGTGCGGTGTGTCAAAGCTTGCCTTTTTTTTTTTTCTCCTAGCAGTAGTCTCTATTTAAAGTTGACATAGTCAGAATGAGAGCACACATTCACCTAAACCCATTTCTGCTTTTTCAATGACCTTCCACCAAATAGAAACCAACTACAAACATGTAGCCTTAATCTCAAATAGCTTGAGTAGATACTGTTTTACAGTACAAAAGATTTAAAAGCTGGGTTCCAGAATATCCTCAAATCCAGGCTGAGACTGAGAACATGTTGCTATGCTGTGTTTCCTAAGAAGAGATTTTGCTGATATTTTCATTTTCAAAAGCCCATCTGTCAAGTACTGGCAGGGTGATTGCTGATGAATTGATAAGTGTGAGACATGGTGTTGTGGCTGGGGGTGACAAGGGGCGTGTGTGTGTCCTGGGCTGTGTCGCAAGGAGCACTACTGCTGAGCCCTGGGAAACATTCAGTTCTCCTGGGCAGTGAGCAGGGCTGCAGAACTGGGCTGGTGGCTGGTGGACAGAGGTTCCCCTCTCACAGCCAGGCTGGTCCTGGTGGGTACTATCCCATGTGGGGCAATGGGAGCTTGGCAGATCTGACTGGAAAAATATGGGACTTGTGGGAAGAGTATAACAGTGAATCTGATTTATGGAGAACAATTTTGACATGAAGTCTTGGATTTTTGATGCAGATACTTTCTTCTTGCTGCCAATATTTGAGATTCCAGCTGGTGAATTAATTCAAGGAAAGTTGCTTTCATTCAAAAATTGGGTATTTTATTTCAGGTTTGTTGATAGCTAGATAATGTTCAATATGGGTAGGCAGTAATGTGCAGTTTCATTAAACATTTTTAGGCTTATTATAGTTGGTATTAATTTTTACTTCCTTAAATTGTTGACTGGAAGCTGCAAGTGTTAGTGTGAGATGACAGATTGTGGATGTTTTCAACTCATTCTTTTTTAAAGGAGCTAGTTCATGACTTTGTTTTGCAGTTGAATTTAAATGTGCATAGTTCAGGGCTTTCTGTTGCTTATATCCTAGTTAATTATCTAATACCATTGTTGCACAGTTCACATTTTCTTACTATTCCTGTTCATAGCAGCTTCATCTTGTGTGTTTGTCATGGAAAAAAAAAGTCTTTGCTAAGAAAATACAGTACTCTCAGGAGAAAATTGGGTGGTAGGGTTGAGAAAGTAATTTGAGTGGTGCATTAAAAAAAAGAAAGTATGCAGTCATAGGTATATGAAGAAGGTATATGAAGAAGCATGGCAGGTATAGTACAGTCTGTTCCTATTTATAGGAAGCCTGTTTACATCAAGTTAAAAAATTGTGTTTCATCAAACTCTTCAGAAAATAAATCTCAGTAGTTTCCATGTACACAAGGTGTCATTTCCCTCAAGCAAAGACTATATAACATCATGATGTCAAAACTACTCTGGAGTTTGAGCACGTGCAGAATGAAATAATAAAAATACCCCTATTCAATATCTGCTGTTCCAGAATTAAGCTGTGTTCTGTTCCTTCTCCAGAGTACTTTGACAACCACCTCGTTGAGCACAGCACCACCTCAGTGCTCTTCCAAGCAGCAGTACTGTGGTCACACCCCAAGGCTGGTGAAGCCACTTGCCATCTCCATCCTTCCCACTGCCATCAACCATTTTCTCTGCTTTCAAGTTTTTTCCTAAATTTGGACTTTTGCAGTGTTATAGAAAGAGAAAAACAAATATGCATATTCCAGGAATGAGATTAAAAACTGGCTCCTTTGCACAAGTCTGGTGTTTCTGGCTGCAGAGAGGCTTTTGCAGAGGTGAATGCCAAAATATATATTTTCTTGCTGTGTAAATCCTCCCATGGTACCAAGTTGCTCTTCCTTTGTTATTCTCTTAGAGTGTGGTCAGAGATGTTCAGAATAGCTTTCACTTTATAAGTGTCTTGAAAAGTTGCCCATTTAATCTGACATACAGTTTATTTTTCCCCTGTAGCCTGCAGAATATTTGTATTTTTAGCAGCATGTAAAAGACATCATTGGAATTTTTTTGGCCCTATAACAACGACAATAACAAGAAAGTCAGAATTGGGGGAGTGAAATTGCCTATAAGTTTCACAGGAGATGTGAGAAGGAGGAGATGCAGAAGTATTAGGTGACACGGTGAGACAGTTACTCAGACCTTGCTACGTTGGAAAATTAAGCTGTGATTAAAATGTACTGATCAAAGTTCAAATTTGAAGTAGGAGCTGCAGCTTGGAAAAATAAAAGAACAAAATACACTTTAATATTTCTGTCCTTGCTCTGTTTTGATTGTGGAGTCAATAAGAGGGGAAGATACACCCATTCCTGGTATGAATTTGAAGAACTTGCATTTTCCAGTGTCTGAATGGATGAGTAAAGTGGTGCCATGCCTGTGCTGCTGTCTGATAACAGGTCATGAAAGAGCCCTGATTATATAACCCTCTTCCCTGGGGGTTTTGTCTGCCTACGTTTTCTCTTTGGTGTGTTAGTTCCACCTTTGGTGAATGAGGAACTAGTTATGGCTTGGGAGGATGCTTCCTTGGGCTTGTACAGGACAACACTCAAGTTATGTTTGGTGTGGGAACTTACCTTGCTCATAGTTGTGTGTATGGGATGAAGCAGAGCAGTGGGCACAGACCCCAGGGACCTAGACTAGGTCTGGTTTAGACCAAGACTGGTCCTTCTCAGCATAGGTGGGGACATCTTGCTGCTGTGCTGTTTTCTTTTGGAGTTGTATACAGAAGGTAATCACCTAGAGGCCAATTCATTTGTCTCATGCACACTTCAGTAGGCAAAAACTTCTTTCAATTTCTTCTTTGATGTTAAATCTGCCTCTGGATGCCCCTGCAGAGCATCTCCTGGCTTCCCATCCACAGGTGGGGCAGGATCGTGGTGGTTTGTGTCACCCACGTGGATGCTGTGCCAAGCAGTGCCCGGCTGGCGCCTGTCCTGTGCTGGGCCAGTGCTCTGTGCCTGGTTTGTGTGTCTGGATTGAAAAGCCATGTCTTTCACCCTGCCATGTGTGTGCCTGAGAACAAAGGCAAGACCGCCCCCCTTGCTCGGGCTGGGCTGTGTCCCAGAGCAGGGAGCTGGCGGTCCTGCTGTGTGCAGGCAAGCTCCACAAACTCTGTACAGCGGCTGTGCAACCTCAGCCTAATTTTAGCTGTGGGATATGGCGGGGAGCTAAAATTATAAGCAAACGTTTTTTGTATTAGCACTTTCCTAAAATATTTCACATGCTGTGTACACATTTACTTATCTCCTTTCCCCTCCCTCCTGCTATTTTTTTTTCCCTTACAGCTTCTGATATGAAGAAGGATATAGAGTCTTTAATAGCCCAGGAAAAAGCAGAAATCGTCGCCAAGTATGAGAAGGTACCAGCCTCGTCCCTCTCCCCAGCATGCTGGCTGGGGCTGAAGCTGTTTAATCAATTAGGAATGCATCAAATAAGAACTTTTCCCTCCCTGCAGGCAATCACCCCAGTAACCCTCATGCCATTAGGCTTCATGCCAGCTCTCCCTTCCTATACATCCCCTCTCACTGCATCCCTGGAGTTTATTGAGGGTCCCATGTGTGCTCAGCATAGATACTGAAAGATGCTGGGCTTCTGGTGCTTCAGTTCTCCCTTAGCACCAGGATGGCTTATGCCCAACAACACTGTTTTATCTGAGGTACAGCTTTTCCTAACCTCTAGCAGAGGCACACATGGAATGCTGGATAGGCTGGACTTGGCATTTTTCTCTGCCTTGAATTTGACTCTTTAGTGCAGGTTTTGCTCTCCTGGTTCTGTGCCTTTTATTGTTCAGGAGAGAGGGATGTAGACTTTGGGTGCAGGATGGAGGCACTGGGGCATTCCTGATGCTGGGACCAGCTCACAGGTGTCCCTCCTGCTTTCAGGGCAGACAGGAAGGAGCTCAGATTGACCAGTGGGAAGATGCTGATTTCACCCTCTACAAAGTTACAGACCGGTTTGGATTCCTACAGTAAGTCCTCCTGCCCTCTCCTTTCCTCTCTGACCTCTGTGGGTGTGGACCATCCTTCTGCACTGAGCATGCCTGGCCCAGCATCTCTCCCATAAGCTGCTCTGTGGCTTGGCTTGATCAATCCCAAATGCAGGAGGAAAGACTAAATGGGCCTCCTTCCTCAGCTGTGCGTGTCCAGACACTGATGCTTTGAATCTGCTGCAAGACAAGGCTCAGAAATGGTTTCCTACCACAAGCCTGGCATTAGAAAGTGCAGGCTGGTGCTCCTGTGCCTCCATGGTGTGCCACAGAAGGAGAGGCCCTTGTGTTTGCACCTGATGATTCAGGGAGGTATAGGAAGAGACCAGACAAGATAGCTGCTTGTCTTTGGTTGCCTTAGGAAATCTCCATCCTAACCAAGGCACACATGAATTACACACCCTGTGCCTGGGAAGAATGCTTAAAAAAACTATTTTTATTCTGATTCTTAGCAGCAGTTACAATAGTAGGTGTTCTGTGTGCAGGAGGGAGGTTTTAAACAATTGCTGTCTAGAAATTCTGCTTCTCCACCCTTTGAATTGCTGATCATGTGTGTAGTGAAGAGGAGATATATGCCCAGGATTTCTAGTTATGTCCAGTTACCCCCCAGAGCTCCTGTTGGGTGGTGGGATTTTGGATGGTGCTTCCCCTGCCTCTTTCTTTCTGGGGACAGCTGTAGGAAGGGCATAAAGTCCCCAGGACATACCCCTCAAGTGTCTGAGGTGGTCCGTGAGCTGCAGCACCCTGTGCTCCCCCGCACCCTTTCTTGCCCATGGAGTAACCAGTGACCCCTTGCTTTTCCAGCGAGCAGGAGCTGCCAACCCGCACCGCCTTGGAGGAGAAGGTGAGAGCTGCCAGCTCTGTCATCATGGATGTGGCATCCTTTTCACACCAGCTGGGGAGGGAATGTGTTTTGAGGAAACGAGTGAGCAAGTAAGAGCAAAGCAGGCAGCCAGCACCCACTGGTCACTGCTGCTCGCCCAGAGGTGGGGACTCTGCACGATGCCCAGCTGTTGGAGCTTTTATTTTGCTCGGTCAGACAATTTTCCTCCTCCACATGGCACTGAAAAAGCACCTCTTAAAGCAACATTGGGCTTTTCTCTCTGCTTTGGCACAGTGCTCAGCAGCTGTGGCTCATAAAGGGGACTGCATGTGCAAGGGAAGATGGTGGAAGTTGTAGGTAACCATCACCTCCATCCTCATCTCCCCTGAGATGTGAGCATGTCCTGTGGTAGAGCCCTGCTAAATGGGACTGAATCACATTTCTTCTGATCTGATACAGTGATAGGATTTGAGTCTAGCTGGATCTGCAAAGATTTTTATTGTCAGGAATGCTTTCTCTATGTTAAGCCTGTGTGTCTTGTCGTTTTCACCAATGCTGCTTTTAATTACCAAGCGCTGAAATTACCAGTTTCTGCACGCACCTGTGGATTATTCCCATCCCTGATGTGAGGTCTTTGCATAGAAGTTTAAACCTGAGAATGAAGTTTTGTGTTTTCAAGAGGCATGTCCTGGGGCTTTTTTTTCTTAAATTTGTCTTTTCTTCTCCCTTGGGCCAGCAAAAACAGCAGGAAATAGAACGTGTGGACAAGTGGCTTAAGATGCTGAAGAAGTGGGGCAAATACAGAAACAGTGACAAGGTAAGGAGGAAAAGAGTGTATGTTTGGAAAGGTGGGTATGATGGATCCTTATGATGAGTCAGGCTTTCAAAAATTCAACAGAAAAACCAGAGCTCTCTGGAACATTGCCTGATTCTACTTGTTATCTTTAATATTTTAAAGCTTTCCTAGAAATTTCTGGGTTACCAGTCTATGTAAAAGTCCTGTTCTGACTTAGACAGCTTTAAAAAGGATTTCCTAAATGCTGCTGCTATTTTTGTGCTTGTACCTGTGCAAGCAGGAGCACAGCAGGGATGTTCCTGTGCCCAGCTGGCTCCCTGCCCTGTGAGAGCAGAGGGCAGTGCACACCAGCAGTTGCTTCTGTGTTTCTACCTCCTGGAAATGATGTGGGAGATGTGACTGATACAGCTCAATTGATGTTCCTTGTAATTCTCCCTGGGGAAGAATTATTTGTCTAGAACAATACTTATATTTTGTATTTTGCTTCTAGCTGTGCCTGTGAAAAGCCACTTAGGCTTCATATTGTGTACACCTGTCTGTGGAAATCAAGGATGGAGACACCAACATTATGTCTTGGCTTTGGTGTTAAAATGAGCTCTGCACCAAACACCACTTCAAAACTGAATCGTTTTTCATAAATAGTATCTATGTTCCTCCTACAAACCTCTTGACACAAAAAACCCTTTGAACCTAATGACACAACCCTTGCTGGGTCAGGAGAGGAGCGTTGTGTCTGACCTGCTCTGCTTGTGGCACTCTGCACAGGAGAGGGCTGAAGCCTGGCATCGCCTTGTTGCCATGGCCTCTGCAGCCTTCGTGTTTAGCAGGAGGAGTGGGGTGTTTGGTTGGACTGCTTCTAGCTCCTGCTGGATGTCCTTGGGAGAAATTTGAGCTTGGTTAAAAAGGCTAAGTAGAAAGAAATATCTGAAGAATATCTGCATAGCTGTAGGGACAACATAGAGCAGAGCATCCTCCTTGCCCAGCTGTCAGGAGTCATGTCCAGTTCAGCCAGCCAAAGATCAGCTGTAGTCTCACTCTTCAAAACAAAAAAAGCAAAACCAGAAACAAAATCATCTTAATGACAGCAGCGAGGTGGGCTTGGGGTTTTATAATCCTTCTGTTCACTTCAGGGTGGTTCTAATTACTTTGTTAATCAGTGCTGCTCCACAGGCAAAATCAGAGGCTCTCCTGTGACTTGGTTCTTTCTAATTAGAAGTTAGCACTAATTGGTTAGTGACCTTGTGGGTAAACCACCAAATTCCAGGGGGTACAGGGAATTCCTTCATGTTCTGGCGGGTGTTTGGGGTGGATAATGATGAGTGGTTTTAGCACACCTTGGCTTTCCTGGCTCAGATGGTGAGGACAGGCAGGATCCAGCATGAGTGATGGGGAGCAGTAGCAGTCTCTGATAGCTGTCTGTTTTGGATTTCCTTGATAATTACTGGGGGCGTTAAGCACACTGTAGCTGATGTCACTCAGATCTGCTGGCTGGCAAAGGGTCAGACTGGCAAGTGGGTTTTGAGGGTCTTTGGGTCAGAAAATGAGAAAGCTCTTGTAGTAGAATAAAGGATGTTATGTATAACAGCCTGTAAATGGTCGATGACTCTTGGACACAGAGGTGGCATTGTCCCATGCTGGGAGACCGGAAATGGCCATCCCTTCTCCCTGCAAACAGAGAAGCAGTGCTTGGCCCCAAGTGGGGAAGGAACAGTCTGGTGACCCTGGGGAGTAAGAAAGGAGCTTTGGTTTCAGTCCTGCCCAGCCTAACACCCATTGCCTGGCACCAAGGCAAGTGCAGGCTGTAAGGTCTGTAGCAGCCACACTGCAATAAATGCAAAGACGCTGAGAGGCACAAAATAAGTGTGCCTTCTTTTAATAAAAAAAAGTAAAACCAGATTGTGTCCTACACCTAGATGTGAAACCCCATACTCTTGCGTCAGGAGTGTGGAAGCTACTCAGATATTCCTGCTGCCACAGCCAGATGCAGTTCAACTGTGGCATTTCAAGGACCTTATGCTGGGATCACAGTCATGTCAGAGGTTATGTGTTTTGTTCTAGCTAAAGTAAATGTGACAAGCCCTTGATCTGATTTTTCTAAAGCAGAGTGTGGGATGGTTTTGTTCCTTCTCTGAGCGCTCAGGCTGCCACATCTGCATTGCATGTTTCCTTCAAGTTTGTTTTCACCACTTGGCTGACACGATAGAAACTCAAATGTCACAAGACAGCCACTCTCACTCTGTGTTATTTTAACAATGACTAAGGTGTCAAATTTTGAAAAAAATCCTCTTATTGAAAACAAGAACCTTCCCTTTGATGTTAATTTTGATATGCTGTGCTTTATTAGAGGGGAAAAAAAATCTTGTTGCAGGAACCGCAAGCAGTTTCACCGGGAAGTTGCCCTGACTTTGACTCTGCTTGAATGATGTAGAAACCCATCTTATTTTCCAGACTGGGACTTCCTGGACTTAAGGGCCAACCTTTTCAGTCCATTTTCCAGACTGGGACTTCCTGGACTTAAGGGCCAACCTTTTCAGTCCCTGTTTATGTGCTGGAGCTGGCAGACATCTGATCATATCTAGTGCTTGATGAAGAGGGACTTAGCTAGCAAGCCTTTGTGTTTTGCATCACCTTAGTATCTGATCGAGGCTTAGGTTGCTGTCTCATCTTCTGTGTTGTGAAATGTCAGCAGGAGGAGCGAGGTTGTGTATCCATCCAGGGCATTGACCCCAAAGCAGCCACCTGTCAGTGGGCAAGAAAGCAGCTTTTTCAGACCCTTGGTATGAGCCAATGCCAGAGAGCAGCAGGTTTGGCTTTTTGTTCCACCACCTGCAGCCCGTGTGCATCCTTGCATGCTGCTGATGGCAGTCTGGGTCTTGTGACTGTCACAGATTATTGGAAATAAGGCTGAAAAAAAAGAGTGGGACCTTTTACAGTTCCTTAACTAGAATGGCCTGGCTAGGAACTGAAATAATTTCTGGCATAACCTGTTTTAGGATGAGCAACAAATAGGATTATCTTAATTAAAGTAATGCCCTGAGGCCCCCTGTGCTCATCATTGCCTTAGATCTGTCTCCATCTCTGTTCTAGACACATTTTGTAACAATCTTATTTAATTTCAAGATCAGGAAAGAGTGACACTCAGCATAATTCCTCATATGGGTGGAGTTAGAATGATGCAATGGTGCCTTTTTCTGGCTGAATTTCCACAAGGGAAAGGGTACAAAAATAAAGGAGTCCATTAAAGGATGACATTGTTTTGCAGAGTTAAGGTATGTCAAACTTGCAAAGAAGTGCTAAAATGTGTTATTCAGGATTCGGCACAGGGAGGCTCACGTGGTCTGTCTCCTCTTCAGTGCTGATTTGATCTCAAATTTAAACACCAGCCTGACTTTGCTTGGGAAGGTTTAGGAAATGGCTGGTGCCTTGTAGGAATCTACACAGTTCAGGCAGCACAGTTTTGCTGACAAAAAAGGCTGTGCTGTGTGTGCTGCAACAGCAGGATAATTTATTCATCATAGCCCTGGAATGGATTTCAGCCAGAAGCATCAATCATAGGAGGAGGATATGACCTCTGCATCATTTGCAAGCTGCATCTTGCTGCTGGCCATGTGGGATGGGACCTTTAGAGAGGGATGTCTTTGGTCATAGATGTCTGGTTTTTAGGCAAAGCCTGCCTTTGTGCAGGGGGGAAGCCTTGTCTCTGCTGAGGTCACGGGAGTGCACAGCACTTAATCCAGTGCATGCCAGCAAAGCGGTTTAGGATGAATCGGGGATCTGTATGGACTGACACAACCCCCAAGAGCAAACAGTCTGCTAATGCCAGGGACAGCCAGCAGACGTTTGTCGTGCCAGGGCTGGCTGAAGTCAGATCTCCTGCCTCAAATGCCATGAGAAGGAAAGGGGGTTGTGTCTGGGAGTTGCAGGGTGGCTTTGCCTGCTTTTTTTTTTTTTTTTTTTTCTTTTTGGAAAGGCAGGGAGCATTTTCCTCTCCTCCAAAGGTAGCCTGAGCAATAACTGTAAATGCCTGCCCATGGTCCAACAGCTTTAGGATTTAAATTTGCCCCTGCTTTGCTGGCACCCCATCAGGAATAGCTGCATAGGCTCCAGCTGCAGGCGCAACAGCTGGGTTGGGAGCAATCATTAACTGTATGGAAAGAAAGCCATGTGTGCTGATGTCCAGACTGCCAAGCATCCTGCATGGCCACATCATCAGTCAGCAGGTTTCGTGGTACTAAAAGGAAACTTTCCACTCCAGGTGAGGATTTGCACAGCTCAATTCCTGTGGTGCATCCCTGGTAGAGGATGGGAAGAAGTCCTTCTCTTTGGAAGGATCACTCTTTGAGTCTTAAAGGAATTGAGGAAGGCGATATCCCTTTCAAGCCCTTCCATATATCCAGCATATGTCTCCAACACTTTAGGGTGGTGGAGATATCACCATGTATACCCAAAATTTGGGCATCACTCCTGCAGTCTTTTCCTGGTGATCCATGGACATGGCTGAGAAGTTAACAGTGACAGTCTCCAAAGTGTGAAGGTGAACTGCAATGTGTATATTCTGCTTCAAAAACCAACCCACCTCTCCCAAATCCTTTTTAATTTCACTGTCTTTACTACTTCAAAAACGTGTTCTGTCTTTAAAGGCAGTGACTCCATCCCTCACATTCAAGACCTGGAACAATTGGTTGGGTACTTCTCTCAGAGGAGATTGCTGGTGCAGGAGGATGGAGCTCAAGTCTACTTCCATAGTGTTCCCCATCCCATCTACCAGAGAAAATATGTGGGCAGGGGAGAGATAGGGATGGGGTGATGATAGCCTCTGTGCCATGAGCTTTGTATGTTAAAGCCTGGAGAGGGAAGATGATTGTATGGCAAAACCTGGAGCAAGTTTTAGACACTGTGGTTTCAGTCCTTGACTAACACAGCCTTTCTACAGTGTCTCGAACCATTGCTTTGACCACCAGCATCTCCTTTTGTGAAGCAGAATGGTGTTTGTTCTTCTTGCCTGGGCATTGGTCTGTGAGCCTGCATGGGACATGATCCAGGTGCTCTCTTCCCATCTGTAAGGGCTGAGTGGATTAAAAGAGAGTGACCTTGAGTGTTGTTTTTGACTGTCATGTGGTACAGGAGTTATCATCATGTGCTGCCTTACCTCTGTCTTTTCATCCGGTCATAAATACCACTTGCATGGTAACTTCCCTGTTTTCCTTCAAGTTTCATGATGAAGAAAAGTTGCTCATTTTTTTCTGTGTGACTCACAGCTCTGAGGTTTTATCACTTTCATGTCTGGAGGTGGTGGGAGGAGGAAAGCCTTTGGGTAAATAACAGGAAGGCATTTCATTTCAGTTCCATCTCAGAATGTTTTGTACCTCCCCTGTTCCTTTACACTTGTGCAAAGAAAATCGTTAGAGACATTTCTATATGCCACTGAGGGTTGCACTCATTGAAGTACAACAATACCAGCTCTGGAAATTCAAAACAAAGTTTTTTCCTTCCCATGGACCTGACTATCATCATATGCCTTGGCAGCTGTCAGTCAGTCTTTTGTAATCCACTGGAAATAAGTAATCTTTTCTGAATTAGTGTCCTTGTCAGAATTAGTACATATTCTAGTTTCTTGATTCCACCTCAGCTTTTGCTTTATAAAGGCATGAGTGCTTGCAGGAGCCAGGCTTTCGTGTGCACCTACTGCTTTGGAGATGTGGTTCATCTAACCCTGTTGCTTTGTGTCTCTTGCTGCCTTGCACTTCTTTCATCCTGATTTAATGACTCTTGGGAAATGGGGATGAATCTGCCCCACATGGTATGAAGGTTTGCTGTCCTTAGAAGCACCTCCTTACGTGAGCCTTTGGGTGTGCAGATGGTGAATTAGTGATGTCCCACTTGAAATGCAGCACGCAGTTGAACAGGATGGTGGCTTTCCATGGGCATGTCTTGCTGGTGAGATTGCTTTTGGAGGGCAGCTTTTATTTGATGCCTACAGAGGGAAGGGCAGGATCTGGTACAGGACTTCTGCAGGATTTCATCCTGGCTATGCATTGGACCTTCACAACTGGTGCTAAGCAATGTTTGGGGCAGAGCAAGCATCTGGGGAGTTCTGAGGATGGCATTTTAAATGTTGAATGTCCATTACACTTTCAGGATCAGGATATGTTGCAGACACTTTCACTGTCAGCAGAAATACTGAAATATTTATTGTAATGGAGTGGAAAAGCATTCTCATAAACATCTGGCTCTCCTGGTCCTACAGACTACAGAGTTTTTTTTATGTACTTTTTTTGACTGCGATAGTGGTGTTAGTTCTTTGCTGTCCCCTAGCCTGTCTGCTTGAAGCCCACCTCCTGGCTTATCTCCTGGTCTTGTAAATCTTTGGGACCAAGGCCACCATTCCTGGGTGTTGCCCTCAGTAGACACAATGATGCCATGAAGACAGAAAGGAAATGAGGAGCGTCGGTTTGTGTTCATGGAGGCCATGAGCCAGCACAGTGCCATGGTTAAGGTCTTAATGTCCTTGGAGAGGCTGACCTTTAAAAGTGATGTTGGAAATAAAAGAGCTGGTGGTGCGAGGTGGGTCTGAAAGGAAAGGCAAGAGAAGCAGGTGTTCAGCTGGGTGTTGCAATGGCAATGTGGCAGGCCCACATCCAGAAAACCTTCTCCAAAGATCTTGTGCTTCCCTGGGGATTGCAGTTCTTCTCTTACATCAGCTTGAATTGCATGAAGCAGAACACCCTATGGAAAAAGAAGAGGGATTTTGAAGGTAGTTGGATGCATTTGTACCAGGCAGTGACAGTAGCTCCAGTTGATTGCCTGATCAGGCACTGCCCTTCTGTGCTCTAAGCTCATTCCCATGACTAGAAATCTGGCACCTCTGTCTCTTCCCAAGGAATTGCCTGGTTCTGAGAGAGCACCATAAGGCAACATAAATGCCCTCCATGGCTGGAGCTTGGGCATGTGGCACAAGTCAGTGTACCCAAGGTTCCTCAGGAATCTAGAGGAGTGCTACTGTGGATTTTGTAGTGCAGCTGCAAGGCCTTTCACAGGTGGGATGAATCAAAGGAAGGGAAGTATTCAGAAAAGGATATTTTTCTTTCTTATGAAGCTTTTTCTTTTAATGTAAGTAGTCAGCAATGGAAAAAAACCCACCTTTTTTTCTTTTCTGTTTTCCATTGAAATTTAGTGGGGGCTTTATGACAAGAAAAAGGGAAGAAGCATCTGTGAGATTAAGTGAACAAAGACCTCTCTCCTGTGAAGACAGGTTGAGTTGTTCAGCCTGAAGAAGACAAAGCTCTGAGGAGACCTCAATGTGGTTTTCCAGTACTTAAAGGGGGCTTTTAAAAACAAGGGAGAATTACTTTTTACACGGGCAGATAGTGATGGGACAAGAGGCTACAGCTTTAAACTAAAAGAGGGCAGGTTTACATGTAGATTACATGTAACAAAGAAATTCTTTACTGTGAGGGTGGTGAGGCACTGGCACAGGTTGTCCAGAGAAACTGTGGATGCCCCATCCCTGGAAATGTTCAAGGTTCAGGCTGGATGGGATTAGGAGCAGTCTGGTGTAGTGAAAAGTGTCCCTGTGCTTGGCAAGGGTGTTGGAACTAGATGATCTGTAAGGTCCCTTTCAACCAAACTGTTCTGTGATTCTCTGGTTCTATGATTTTAACTGAGTAGTTGTCTTTGATGGATGCAGGTACTCGGCTCATCCATCAGATTGGAGATGCCCTCTCTGTGCCACCACAAGGAGAGGAAGTTATTGCCTGGGGTGTCTGCTCAGATGGCTGATTATCTGCAGCAGCAAACCATGGAGAAGATGTGTTTGCCACCAGCAGGACCCAGCTAACCTTGCACATGTTTTCCTCCCTGCAGATGTGCCGGCGTGTGTACAAAGGGATCCCACTTCAGGTGCGAGGCCAGGTCTGGTCACTTCTGCTGGATGTTGAGAAGATGAAGAAGGAGAATGAAGGAAAATATGAGGTATGGGCTCCACCTGGCAAAGACAGCAGGAGAAGGATGATAGGGAGGTTAGATTGGTTGATGAAGCTGGTTTGGTGAGGACTGAAAATGCAAAGGGTATCAACTCTTTGTCCGTGGGTTTATATTAAGCTGGGGTCTTTTAGCATGTTAGTTGGCTGCTTTCTGTCATATGCTGCTTCCATTTATTCTGCTGGAAGGTGGGAGCAAAGCTGCTGTCAGTGTCACTGCTTCTTTAGAGAAAGATGCAGGGAAGAGTGAGGGGAAGCTTTCCATATGCAGCGTATGGGAGCCCTTGGTGGATAATTAACTTATTTTCCAAGCCTATGTTATGATTTATTTTGCATCATGGATCAGGGTGTTGTGGAGACAATTATTTTTCAGAGGCAGGTTGAGTGCTGCTTCCAACAGGTGTTTCTAAAAATCCTTGCCTATTAAGCAAGATGATGCTAACACTCATTATAGTTAGTCAAGCATGGATGTTACTGGCGAGGTGCCGTGGGGATGGAGGCACATGCAGGGGCTGGGGGAAGGCAGGCTGGGCTCACCACAGTAAGCACAGATAAGGGAGCTCTCCCAGCATGCAGATTAAAATTGTGCTCCCTCCCTCAAAGCTGTGCTGTGCGGGCAGGGAAGCAATCCAAACAAATGAAAGTTGCAAGGAGTTTATCTGTGCTCCAGAGGGGTCTGCGATAAACAGGAGCTTCAGGGCTAATAGGCTTTGGTGGATGCAAACCCTCTACAAGATCATCTTAATCTACCTCTTCTTTGGTGCTGCCTGCCACCAGTAATTAGCTCTCCCCTAATTTCCTCCAGGAGAGGCTCAGTGCAGGCCCTGGATGAGGGGTTTTGCTTTCAAGAAGGGACTAAGCCTCAGACTTGTGGCCTGAAGGAACTGGTTCCAAGGCCACCCCATTTCTCCCTGGGGTACAACCCATGGCACAAAAGCCTGAAGGCTACCATGGGATATTCTGCACTTGCTTTTCATGTAGGTGTGATGCTGTGCCTCCCTGGGGGTTATTAGCTGCAGCCAGAGGGCTTGAGGGGAGCTTGAGAAGGCAGCAGGAGAAACATATTAGCCATGGGGCAGAGCAGAGGCATCCTGGCTTTTACCCACTGCTTTGTATAAGGTCTTTGGGATGGGACTTGCAGCTTTCCAGCCTCTGCTCTGCCATCAGCTTGCAGCACTTACAGCGCTAATGAGCTCAACAGAGCATCTGTGGAGCCCCAGGTTATTTACATTAGGGAAAAAAGGAGAATAACCCATCCTGTGTTTCTTTTTTAATGTCTGCACAATTAATAAAGCCTCCTGGGTGCATGGAGTTGACAAAGTCCTGTGTGACCTACCTGCTATTTGTGTGCAATAATTTAAAAATACCCAAAGTAGGGTATTTACTTTGGGAAATTTCTGTGTTGTTCTGGCAGGGAAAACAAGAGGGCCTTTAGCAGGGAAATTTGAACTGAAGTGACCCAGTGCACATGAATAGTCATATTCTCTCAGGTAGTCTGTCTGCTTTATAGAGGGCAAGGAGCCATAGGATACAGAGACCACACTATTTACAGCAGGGAAATTATGTTGTTCATCAGATCTTCATTCCATCACCACTTTTATCCTCACTTGTCCTGTGTAGGCAATAATTCAAAATAGCCCCTTTACTATTGGTCCTCCATACAGCTGCTTCAAGGTTGGAGTCAATATTCCCAAGATGCTGTGATCATCCAAAGTGTTGTCTGTGCTGGACACATGTGGGTGCTAATGACCTTCTGATGTTCCCCAGAGCTGATGTGGCCACCTTGGGAGGTCAACAGCAGCCTGGAGGCGCCTGGTATCAGGCTGATAAGCATGCACAGGATGGCAGCTGCTGGAGCAGATGATAAGTATCTGTGCAGATGTTCTATTTTCTGTCTCCTCTGTGAGCCAGGAGGGGTCCTGACCCTGGGCTTAAGGCAAGTTGGGCTTGCTGCTCATCTCTGCTGCCTCCAACCTGCTGGTGAATCTCAGTGTGCCTGAAGACAGTCACAAAATGTATTTTCCTGCAGTTAACCCTGGAGACATTAAAGGAGGAGGTCATGATCACTGGTGGTACCTAAGGGTTTTAAGATGAGATGCTTAGCTATAGCATAGTGGTCCTTGCTTGCAGTACAGAGCTGAAGAGTGGGTTGCAGATGGGACCACAGTGAGATTTGTCCATGGAGCATCTTCACCTTGGGGCTCTGAGGGCACAATTGGTTGAGGTGGTCTTAAACTTTCATTTGAATTTCCATTTTTTTGCAGTGGACTTAAAACCTTTTTCTGTGTGATGCTGCCTTAAATGATTAGCCAGCCTGGGGGGAACGCGGGGATTCTTGGCTTTGAGTTTAGCTTCTGTTCTGGACTCTGCCAGTTTCTTAAAATTTGTACCAGTCCAAGAGAATATTCCAGGACTGCTCTTCTGGTGGAAACTCCTTAAACCAAAGATGACTCTCTTCTTCAGGGAAAGTAGTAGTTGAAGATCACAGAGTCTGTCATAACAGTTTGGACTTTATTATGATTGAGCTTCTGAAAAGCTGGCAGTACATCTGTGTATTGGTTCCTTAAGGATCAACAGAGCTCTCAATGCTTTATGACAGCCAGCCAGGCAAAGAAATCAAAATAAATGAGAGTGGAATTGAATTGTAAAGGTTTTAGATTCTGAAAACTCAGTATCTGAATTGGAAGAATTGGGCAAAGGCTGGGTTGGCGGCTGCTGCTGTCTTAGCATGTGAGTGTGGGGTCATCCCCTTCTCCCTGGCCAGCAGCACAGGCAAGGGCTCAGGGGCTCACCTCCAGACTGCAGTTCATTGCTCACTGCAGGACATCAATGTCCCCTGCTCTGGATAGCTCTGTGCAGCTCTCAGGCTGCCACTCCTGCTGCAGGAATCCTGCCTTCTCCCTGTGTGGAGAGAGGTATAGGCTGAGATGGTGTCTGATTCCTGCCTCTTGTCTGCCTCTCTCCCTTGCAGCAAATGAAAGAACAAGCAAAGAGTTTTTCATCGGAAATCAAGCAGATAGATTTGGATGTTAACCGCACCTTCCGAAACCACATCATGTTCCGGGATCGCTACGGAGTGAAGTGAGTATGGAAAGCTTCTGTGGCTTATATGGGCAGTCCTGCCAGTGCATTTGTAAGGAATGAGCTGGATCAGCAGCCAGCCAGTACCCTGGCTCAGAGCCAAGCCATCTTTGCCTTCTCCTCAAACCATCACCACACTGTGTGACCCACAGGTGCTGAGCTGCTGATTCTTTCTTCAGAGAGGTCCACAGTGGAGCAGGCTCAGCCCCAGTTCTTGAGCCAAACAACAGCCTGATGCAGTGCCTTGTCCCCCAGGGCTTATGATTTATTTTAAAAAAATGGATATTGATCTAGTACCGATATCCAACTGTGATGGACAAAGACTCTCTAACAGTGTAAAGTTAGAAAGTGTATGTCTATTGCAACACAGGGCAGCGTGTGGGATAACTCCCAAATACACACCGCAATTTACAGGTGATTACAGAGTCCTTTTATCTATACAAGTATTGAATACCCAAAATACAAATACATATTTATCATTTTGGTACATCCCATTCCCCACTTCGTATGCTGATTAGTTCAAAAGCTATTAAGCATGTGTAGTTTGTTCCTTGAAATGGGTCGGTGGTCCCTTTCATGGGGAGGTGTCCCAAAATGAGGAAGTAAATGAAGTCTTGCTCATTCTGACCTTTCTACCTCTTCAATGCAGATATGACAAATGAACCCTTGGTAGAACTCCCATTTTCTGTCTTCAATTGGTTTCAAAACAGAGGAGGCCCACAATTGTCTTATGTTTCTAAAAGCTATTTGTCAGCTTCTATATTCTTCATTATAAACCCAGCTAACCAAACATTGTGTTGACAAGCAATCAGTTATTACAGTCGTAGTTAACTACTAACTCTTCACTTCATCAAGGCCTACCCATTTATTTTAATTAACTCCTATAAAGCTTATCTCTAACTAAAATCTTAGCTCCTCTAAAACCTCTAAATTCCTTCAAGTTTATGTCCCACTCACAGTTGCAGAAGGCTTGGTTTGGGATGGCTGGGATGATGGGGTGGGCCCATCAGGATCTGGGAGGGATGGGGTCTTCATGACAGATTGGGTTGGAGAGGTTTGACGAAGTGACTTTGTCACTGGATTAAGTCACACCTGGCTGCCCTACTCAGTCTCCAAGGAACGAGCTTTCTGGTTCTGTGAGCCCTGCTCCTTGCAAAAGTGTTAAGTACCAGCTGGTTGGGTGTTTTCAGAATCTGCTCTCTGTGTGTATGCTCTGGTGTGCTCATGAAGCTGGAGACCTCATGCTCAGGTGTTTTAATATCCTACTTTCTCCCCAGGCAACAGGCACTCTTCCACGTCCTGTCAGCATACTCAGTTTATAACACTGTAAGTAGTAAGTCCAGTTAACGTGAAGAGCATTGTGCTTTATATATTTCTATATATATGTAAAGATTTAAAGAAAAGCTTTGTATGTGTGTGTATTTGTGTAGACATACTTATTTTCATGTGTATATATATGTAATAAACACACACTTATATAGCTAGTGGTAATTCCAATTTTAAGTCCTAATAGTGGGTTGTACAGAGAGCTGCAAGACTCTCGGGCAGTACAAGAATCTTTCCACAGTTGTTTCATTCCCTTATTCATTTTGTCACCTGGTAAATGACATTTGGGAGATTTAGAGTGTCAGCAAAGAACAAGGGATTGCCCTTTGGCTTTTCAGCAACACTAGTTTTCTGGCAGTCTGTCGTGTTTCTGACTTCTTGTCTTACACCAAATGGTATTCTTATTGAAAACACTTATTTACTACAGCAAACCAGTAATTTTTAGCTGAAGGATACAGGCAGAATAAGCTGAAATTAGCAGCTGAACCTACTGTCTCCACCTCCAGGAGGGGACAGTTAGAAGATGCTCAGGGGGTTAGTTAAGGAGCCTCCCTTATACCAGATAAATGTTTACCAGATTTATTTACTGTTTAATTACTTCAGTGCTCATATGGCAGAAGGAATGCAAAACAGCATTGGAGCCACATGCTGTTTGTCATTCCAAAGATAGACTGGCCATAAGGAAAACATTTTTTACAATGGTGAGGCACAGAAATAATTGCTCAGAGAAGTTGTGGATGCCCTATCCTGGAAGTGTTCAAAATCTGTTTGGATGGGGCTTTGAGCAACCTGATGTGGTGGAAGCTGTCCCTGAGGAGGGTTGGATGAGATAATCTTCAAAGGTCCTTTTCCAACCCAGACTATTCCATGAGTCAGTGACATGGTAGATGCTGTAAACATATGGGAGCTATGAATTTGAACATAAACGGTAAAAACTTTGAAATGTGCAATATGACAGGGACAGACCTTGGAAGAGGAGAGAGAAGTACAGGCAGCTTTAGCATTATGGTAGGCTCTGCCAGCATGGCAGCACGTGTGCCCCTCTGGACTATTGCAGGAAGTGAGCTACTGCCAAGGGATGAGCCAGATTGCAGCCATCCTCCTGATGTACTTGAATGAAGAGGATGCGTTCTGGGCGCTGGCACAGCTGCTCACCAACCAGCGCCACGCCATGCACGGTAAGGCTGGGCTGGGGCAGGGGTGTCTGCCACAGGAAGGGAAGATTGTTCAGGTTGGTCAGTAGAGCTTTGTTTCTCCTCACATATTTAATTAAAGTGGGTGAGGCGTAACTACTTGCACAGCCTGACTGGGGAGCTGAACTTCACTCTTGGAGGCAGCCAAGCTGTTATCAAAAAAACCCAAGTTTTATCCACCTGAGCTTTAGTGCTCAGTAATTAACACTTTCACAGAAGTGCTGTCTTGCCTCCAGAGTTCCTTGCCCTTGGCAATCAATTAACTCAAGGTTATGAGTTTATAAGAAGTCTCACAGAAGTACATCCAAGAGTATCCACACTAAATGTAGATGTAATTCTACTAAATGGGTGATGTATTATTTTACTTCAAACACATTAAAGATCCTTTCATCTTACTTGTGGTTAGCAGTAATCTGTGCACAGAGGGTTATTTCATGGGCAGAGAGCTAAACCTTATGGCTTGATAACTTTGTACAGTCTTAAGTATAGATTACAGGGCACTGGACAAGCTTGTGGTGTTCAAACATCTTCAGCTTTTCTCTGAACCTTGGTAAGCACTGAGGTATATTCGGAGAGCTCTTGGCCAAGCCGAGTTGCAGGCAGGCAGTGGGAGCTGGGTGAGAAGGACCAGCTGGGCTCGGTCTGAGGGTCCTGTTGCCCAGATGGGGTGAGGGGTGACCTCTAGAAAGGAAGGTGAAAAGGAGATAGCTGGGCACCCTGTTGTTCAGCCAACTTCAACAGGTGATGCAAGAGACGGGTTTATAGATAATCAGTCTATCCCTGTCACTGCTGCAGAGCTTACCTGATTTTTTAAATGTCTCTTGTCTTTTTTTGTTAAGGTTTTTTCATTCCTGGGTTCCCGAAGCTGCAGAGGTTTCAAGCCCACCACGAGCAAATTTTAAACAAACTGTTCCCCAAACTGAAGAAGCACATGGTATCTCTTTACTGTCAGTCTTCCTATAATAATGCCACATTTTAATGATAAAGCAGTTCATATGGTGTTCTGCCAAGCAGGTGCACAGCTGAACATATTTCTAACCATATAGGACTGCTTCAGCTGCAGAAGCAGGCATTTATTAAATGGGTTGCCCAAATCTTGCTGAGGTGAATGGTAATCATTTGCTTCTGCTTTCATTAGTGGAGAGACTGCTGAAATGTAAAGTCTTCCCAAGAGAGCCAGGAAGGCTTACAGAGCCTGCAGCAGGAGGAGCAGCAGTGAGGCTGGGCTGTGTGCTTACACCAGCTGCAAGGCCCAAAAGCTGATACTGGTCTGTCTGGAGTCTTATTTCAGTAATTATTAGCTCCAAGTGCTTTGCTGTTGTTTTAAGTCAGGAGGCACATAAGATTTGCTGGGTGTTTATTTGCTTGAGCACGTCCAGTTGCTTTTCTCTCTAGCAGATGGTACAGGCCCACGTGGTGGCTGCAGGAGCATCTGCAGGGCACACCAACTCCAGTCTTATGTTCAGGCCACTCTTTTGCAGCACCTGCTCTCTCCCTTTTTTTCTCTTGCCTTGCCCCCCTTTGCATTTGGTGTAGACAGCTGGTGTTCAGTGGCCAGACTCCTAAAGTTTTCTTAGTCTCCCAAGAGGCTTGGTAGCCCGCATCTCCAGCAAAAGGTGTTTGTATTACCATCATCTGCAACAGCTCTTGCTTTATGCTGCAAAAATGGCTGTTAAAGTGAAACAGAGCCATGTTAGGTTTTCACTTAATTATAGTCATGGGCGGGGTAGGGGATGGGAGTAACTCAGAAAGCTGCTCATTCTTCCTGCTCCTGAAGGCTCTTCAGGCTTGCAGGTGCACAGCACCAGCCAGAAGCAAAGGCTGGAGCTGGCCATTCATCCCATGGGCTTCTGTCTCTTCCCATCCCCACTGCTTTGTTGGCTTTGCAGCAGAGGTCATGTCAGCTCTGCACACATCCCAGCACGGGGCACCAGATGGAGAAGAGTTAGACCAAGGTGGTGATAGTGAGGTTTTTAAGAATTTTCCTTAGCCTGTCAGGCTGTCCTGCTCCTGCAGCAGCCATGCCATGTAAATGAGGTGGTGCTTCCAAAGCTGCCTTGACTGTGCTCTGAGAGGCTCACATGGGAATTGCTATGGAAACAAAAAATGGTAGTCTGCAAGGAGTGAGTGGTTTGAGTTCCTGGAAAGTTTTTATAAATCCCTGGAGTAGGTATTAGGCCAGAAAAGCTTCTCCCAGCAATCCCTTTCCAACACTACGGCTGAAGTCTGGCCACATTGAGGACCAGGTTCAATGGATGTCTTGGGCAAAGGGCCAAAGCAGGGCTTCAACACTAGTGTGTAAAGCAGGGGCTTTCTTGGGAGATGGGAGACAAACCACAGCCACATCCTGCACCCAGATCCCAGAATAAGTAAACCAACCAACCAGTCTCCCCCAAAGCCTTATGAGCTGCTTGAACCTCCAGTAACCAGCCTGGTGAAATGCCTGTCTTTGCTGTCTTCCCCCAGGACAAGGAGCAGATGACCACCGGGATTTACACAACCAAGTGGTTCCTGCAGTGTTTCATTGACCGGGTGAGGATGCTCTGGGGGTTTTTTGCTGCTCTCCTGTTTGCATGTGTGCTTAATCTGCCTGTGTTTTTTTGTAAATATCATACTTTGAAGAAGATGTTAATATTTTATAAGGTGTGATATTATGCACACTCTCATAAGGCAAAAAAATTAATAAGGGAGAAGGTAAAAATAACTGCATGTCACTGATGACAAGCCAATTCCTGCTGCCTCATCACGAGCAGTCGCAGGAAGATGGCTCAGCATCAGCAGTATAAACTTCAGAGTCAGGAGAGATCTTTCTCTTGCCCACTGGCACTGCTGCAAAGGCAATTAACCTCACTTTGGCTCTGGAGACAACATAGAAAGAAGAAGAGCTGGGGGCTCAAACCTCAACAAATAGCAGTGCAGCAGCTGCAGGCAAAGGAGCCGATTGGGACTGGAAAGGTGGAAGTGAGAGAAAATTACCCTGATTTGTCCAGAGCTAATTTGCTAGTCCTGAGCCAAGACTACTTTATTTTTAGGATCAGCATTGTGCTTACTGGACTTGAATGCAATGTCCAGACTTGATAATATTTAGGACATCTGTGTGCTTCAGTCTCAATTTTCTGCTGCCCTGTCTTTTATAAAACAGTGGATGCCCCTTCCCCTCAAGAAGGAACTCACTGCTTTTGTCACTAAAAGCTGTATACAATGCACAATTCCTTTAACTTCAGTAGTGTTTGGTGAAAGAGCTGTGATGGTCAGTTGTGCCAAACTCTGGAGAGTCAGTGCAGTATCCTAAATTTGAACCTAAACATCTCAGTAGGATTAATACTAATTTCTGTGTTGGTGAGGTGCCTTTGATCTTTGGTGGGAGGTATGGGCTGCTCCATCACTTTGGGTATCAGTGCAATCCTGTTTGTCAGATTGGGTCTGGGTGCAAATGAAAACCTTTTGCAGAGGTGTTTTTAGCAGGCAGAAATAAGCCTGTATATAAGAAAAAACTCTTCTTTGGACATCAGATGAATGATTTTTTTAATGCTTAGTGATGCATCATTGGGCTTTCAGACCTATCCCATAAATAGCCCTTCTGGGAAATCTGGATGGATACAGGAGTTGTTTTCTGTGCTCACAAGGCTGAAAGATGATGGTACTCTCTCCAGGGTAGGGGAATCCACATGCTAGCATGCTTGTGAGGGAAGTTTCTCTTTTTTCTGCATTCATGGATGGGTTTTAAATATTTCCCCAGCCACCCAAGTTCATTAGCTTTAAGGCAAAACCATAGATGATAAAAGACATTTTTGTGTTTTAGATGAATTCCTGACTTGCAAAGCCTAGCCCTGTTGTGTGATTTGGTGCAAGGTGATGCAGTGATGGCAGCAGCCTCTGTTTCATCATCCCATTTGTGATTTGTCTGTGTGTTTGAAACAGACCCCATTCACGCTGACCTTGCGGCTGTGGGATATCTACATCCTGGAAGGGGAGCGGGTGCTGACAGCCATGGCTTACACCATCCTCAAACTGCACAAAAGTAAGGTCCCACCTGACTGCACCCCCTATGGCTCTGGTGGCACTGTGCTGGGCCATGCTTGTGCTGCTGACCTGAAAAGCCCTCCTGGCCACTTACAGCCCTTGGTGCCCTGCACTGGCTACAAAAGGCACAGTCCAGGGGAGGAAATGAGATGCCACAAGGGTTGACTTGCTGTGCTCAGCACACAGACACCACACCTGAAATGCTCCCAGCTGCCTCTTCCTATGTACTGTGCCCCACAAATTACTTTTAGGGGCTATACAGACAGCAGCCCATCTGTCTGCAGAACTTTTATGTGGTGGCTCAACTGAAAAGTCTGTAGAGGGACAAGT
This sequence comes from Hypocryptadius cinnamomeus, assembly GCA_013400635.1. NCBI lineage: Eukaryota > Metazoa > Chordata > Aves > Passeriformes > Zosteropidae > Hypocryptadius > Hypocryptadius cinnamomeus. The sequence continues at coordinate 99,990 of VYZP01078241.1, read as the reverse complement.
AAATCCAGTAATACACTTCTAAAATGATCAAAACCTGGTTGTCTTGCATAACACTAAGGCAGTGATGTTTCTACCTCGAGATCTTTGTAACTTTAAACCCCTTCACTCCCATAAATTGATAGCCTTGCTGTGTCACTCTTTTGGCCTTCATCTGGGGCAGGAGTGTGTGATGAGAACCTTTGGGCAGCAGAATCTGTGGGACTGCATGTTTTGGCTTCTGCAAACAGCCACCCCGTTCTTCCCTCAGTTAAATGAAGAACAGGCTATCCATAAATAAATCTTGAAGTGTCCTATTTGTCTGCAGAAAATGGGAAACTGGCAGGCAGGCAGATGTTTCAGTTTGGCTGTAAAATCTCACCTCCCTGAGGAATGTGTAGTGCAGGTTGACATCTCTTCCTACAACCCATTTCTGCCTGTATCCCATCCCTGTCTGCAACCTTTGTAAGGGCCGGCACCTCTTCCTGCATCCCTGCCTGCTGGTGCAGGTTCGCATCCCTGGCTGGTGGTGGCAGCTGCCGGCAGTGGTTGTTCAGCCTGACGGTTAGGGCCTGTCTCATGGAGCTTTTCCTCCTCCTAGAGGCATTGGTGAGAACTTCCAGAAACGGCCTAAACCCTGCATCCTCATCAGCACAGCTCCCAGCCCTGCCGTTGTCTCGCCCCTGAGAAGCTACTGCTCAGGTGGCATGGATATATACATGTATTGATGACCCTGAGCAATAGTGGGAAGGTGGGAGAGAGGCAAAAGCATTCAGGCTGTCCCACTGTGGAGTAGGAACAGCAATAGAATCCCAGATAAAACCAAAGTGTGGTGTAACCCACGCTTGTGCTACCCTGAAATTTGTCCGTGCCACTGCCATTACTCCTTTCTCCCATCCCCCAGAGCGCTTGCTGAAGATGACACTGGAAGATTTACGTGAATTTCTGCAGGAGAAAATTGCTGCTTCCCTGCAGTACGAGGATGATGCTGTCATCGAGCAGCTGCAGGTGTCAATGACTGAACTGCGCAAGATGAAGTTCGACCTGCCCCCACCAGGTGGGTAGAGGGGAAGGTGGGCAGCCCAGCAGGGACCAGAGCATCCCGCTGGTGTGGCTGGGAGCCAGGGCAGCCCAGAGGGGCTGGCACCTGTTGTGTGGAAGCATCTGTCTTCCTCACATTTGGGGCATGCAAATACAAACTGATGCACAGTTTGGGTTTTATTTTGTTTTCTCTGCTTCCAATGCAGCAAAGCCTGAGGAGTTTCCAAGGAAACCCCTGGGCCTGGAGCTCTCCCTCAACCCAGTATCCATAAAGGAAAATACAGCGGCCAATGGCCAGAATGGCCAGGTGGGTGAGCACACTCCAGACAGGGAGCCCTATCCCCACAGAGTTCCTGGCACACCAGGAGGAATGACAGTGGTGGAAGCGAGGATTCTCACCTTCCAGGGTAGTGAAGCAGCTGAAGCAACAAATGTGCCTATTTCGGGTGGGCGGCCACCGGATGAGGAGGGTCAGGTGGAGCCCATCATGGACGGGCAGCCATCATCTCTTCTGAAGGCAAGCGAGACGCAGGCCCAGCAACACCTCCTGCCTACAGTCCTGCCTCCAGAACAGCCTCTTCTTGCTCCTGGCTGTGCCGTGGCGGACCATGGAGTCTCCCTCCATGCCCCAGCTGAGCACAGCTCCTTAGACTCCTCTCTCCAAAACAGGCCGGCTCCTCCTGACTCCAGCACCGCTGAGCTTTCCACTACGGACCAGGCAGTGTGGCAGCCAAATCCCGCTGCCCTGCCAGCAGGACAACAGGCATCTTCCCTGAGCGCAGACGCAGTGCTCGAAGCAGCCCTGCATCCTCTGCCAGCCGGCTGCCGGCAGCTCTCCTGCACTTCACAGAGCGATGGCTCCCCCGAGAGCGAGCGCGGGGAGGAGGCGGCAGATGACAGGCACTGCAGGGCGGTGCTGCCGGACAAAATGGGCCTGAAGCGCTCGGCATCCAAAGCTGCATCCACAGGAGAGCTCCTCAGCCTGCAGCACAATGGGCTGGGCAGTGCCACCAGCAGCACGCGCTGGCCCGAGGCCGTGGGCGCGCTGCCCGCGCACAGGCAGGCAGGGGGCAGTGTGCCCATCTTGTCCAGCAGAGAGCCGGAGGCAGCAGGGCTGGCCGAGGGCTGCCCCGCCCAGCGGGCGCCGTCCCCTCTGGTGGAAGGGAACAGCCCCTATGTCGTTATCAAAACCACCACTCCCCTCCACCTGGCCCATGCGACAGAGCAGGACTTCTTGAACAGAAAGCAGGTGGCATTGCCTCTGTCAGAGACTGGACGTCCTTTGCCTACCACCTCCATGCCACCACCTCTTATGGCGGACCCAGAGGAGGTTGAGGTCCAGAAAAGCCTCCAGAAACCATTAAATGCACTGAAAGCCCCACGACCCCCGCTGAGCCCCAAACCAAAATTACCGCCACAGGTTGCCAAATCCCGCTCAGAGAACAGTTTCCTTTCAGGCTCTCCTTCCCTGGCAAAGCTGCCCAAATCGGTGACGTTCTAGTGGGAATGGGGAAGGGGAAGTTAAGGGAGAAGAAGTGGGCTCTGGAGAAGCACCCTTGCTCCATTTACAGGATCCCCTTCTGTCAGCAGGGCTGTCAGGGTGACAGCACAGCACCATCGCACGTCAAGCTGTGCTTTGGTACGAGCACCCAGTGAGGAGAGGAAGCGGTGGCCACCAGCGCTAGGAGACACCAGCAGATTGGATTTGCACGTTTCCTGTGGACTAATTGGAAAATGCTTTCATTTTTTGTTCCTCAAAGCTCCCCAAGTCTCATCACTTTGGGGGAAGAGGCAGGGCTGGTGAGCTTGTTGTGTGTTTTTTCCTGCTCCTGTCTCCTGTGGGAACCCACGGCGAAGCAAGCAGGCACAAGGTGTCGGAATCCGAAACGCTTTCTTTCCAATGCCCCATCGGCACAGCTACAGCATTGCTTTCAAAGGCCTTTGTAGCAATAGATCTTTATTTCATTTCCCAGACCTGCAGTTGTAGGCAGCAGAATTTCCAGGCAGTGCCATGGCATCCTGGCAGGACACAGGCAGCCCACTGCCCCCTCTATGCAATTCCACAAAGCAGTGCTCGGCTGTATCTGGCTCCTGCTGCTGTGGTGGATGATGTTTAGGAGGACAGATTTAACAGCTGCTGAGTCCCTTGGACATCTCCTTGGCGTCACCCCAGTGGGGGGCTGCCAGCAGAATGGTTCTTTCCCAGGTTCTCAGGGTGACAAGGACAGTGATGAAGGTGGAGCCTGGTCTCTTGGGCTGAGTGTCCTTTCTGCTAGCCTTTCCTTCCCAGGGCCAGTGCAGCGAGCAGGCTCGCTGCCTTTCTGTTCCCCAAACAGGATAAAGGGCTGCTGGCTCGGGAAACCTGCCTGTACTACCAAGCTGCTGGACGTGTGATGGCATCTAATCACAGTGCCCCAGATAAGTCCACTTTTGCTTTGAGTAAGTTAAGTGTTAGAGTGGAAAGGGAATAGGAATTGGGGAAGGGGGAGCACACTGCCCAGAACCTGATCTTCGCCCTTGTGGTTGAGCCCACAGAGAATTGACAACAGGAAGGAAACTTGGACATGATGGGTGCCCACATACCTGCTTGCCCTTCATGCACCAAGTCCTAGAGGTCTGTCCATCTCCTCCCCATCCCAAAGTGCAGCTGCTGCACAGCCCAGGCCATTGGCTGGTGATGTGCTGGGATCTGGGGAAACATCCTATATAAAGAGCTGGTCCAAAATTCTGGTTCCAGCATCTACTTCACCCTTAGAGCTGAAGGGACTTCATCAGGAAGGCAGATCGGTGAAAAAGCAGGAAGTAGTGCAGATATGCTGGATTTGACTTTGCTGTCCAGAAGGGGTAGCTGCAAATGCTACCGTAGGTGGGACTGCAAGTGGGATTCCCATTCCTTCAACAGAGATCCTGGGCAAAATCTCCTTTAAGTTCTAAGGAGACTTTGAAAACTAATTTTTTAATCTCACAGGCTGCTTCAGTTGCATAACCTGATCTAAAGCCTACCTGAAAGCCCAGCAGAAAACTTCCACTAAATTACTTTGTGGGTTCTAGGACCTGGACTTGATGATCCTGGTGGATCCCTTCCAGCTCAGCATATTCTATGGTTCTATGATTTATCAGGGTTTGTTTTGCCTTGTGTATGTGTGATTTATGTTTGCAGTAGGGAGTGTCAAAGGGAGCACTGGATTATTGTTTGGATGTAGCCAGCCAGACCACAGCACCCTCAGCTTTCATTGGAACCCCAGTTCTGTCCCAGGCCCCATCTTCCACTGAGCCTCCAACCTTGCCCATCCTCTCCCTCTGCAGAGCAGGGATAACCCTATTTGCTACCTCGCAGGGGTGTTGTGAGGAGTCAAGCATTGCTGTTTGAGGAGAAGTGCTCTTTGAATGTTCAGTATTTGTGTTTTGAGACACCACAGGTCCTTTATAGGACAATGGTGCTTGAATTGTTTTTCATTTAGAGTATGTTTTTCCATAACTGTGCATAGTTAAACGTTATTTGTGTGTCAAAATACCTGAGCAGTATTTCAGGACAGATATCCACTGCCTTTTGCTAGCAGCCCACTGGCCACAGGAGCTCACTGGGAAGCAACAAGAAGCATCTGAGACTGTTGGTCACATCTTGACTTGGCTTCTGTAGCTTGGGGCTCTGTCCTCTCCTTGAAGCCCACATAGGACTCCTAATGCATCTGAGCATCATGCATGCAAGAGCCGAGACCTCTTTCCCCTTGTTTTAACCCATCTTCCCTCATTTCAGGCACACAGCCTTTGCACATCATGTTGCTTGTGCACCCAGACTCCTCACAGAGTGTGTCTGGGATGTTTTGCAGTATTAACATTTAAAAAGGAGGTTTGCTCTAATTTTGGAGAGCTGTCAAATGCACAGTACTCACTGCATGGCATTTAGTGCATGATGTTCGACATGAATTTTGACGGGGAAAGTGGTAGGAATTGTCTTTCTCTCTAAGCCCTAACAGGAATGAGAAGCAAAGTCCTCAGTCATCTTCAGGCCTGGGGGAACCACCAGCAACATGCATTGCTGTCCTTGGTGTGATGCTCTCACTGGAACACATCAATGCACGATCCCTAAGGAGATGCCCGCTCCTGTCTCCTCCACCTCTTGCTGCAGACAAAGCTGCAGCCATGGTGGGTCTGTGGCAGCAAGGCCTGGCCCAGCCTCAGCTCTTTTGCTGGGAATAGGAAGGGAAGGAGAGGGATGAGGGTGGCAGCTCAGCAGGACAAATTACCTAACCAAGCCACTTGCAGTCCTGCCCAGTCCCCTGCAATAGTCTCGACCCCTCAGTAAAAACCACTCTAACTGTGAGCAAACATGGGAAAGCAGCTCCCCCCATCCTTGCCCTTGCAGCCCTGACACAATGCTGGCCTTGCTGCTTTCCATGTAGAGGTAAAGACCAATGCTGTGGGTTTGGTTTTTTAGGTTTAGTTTGTTTTTCTTTGTGTTGTTTGTTTGTGATAGAGCACTTTGAGTGGCTGCAGCACTGGCAGACAGCAGGAGCCACGGGACCCAGCTCCAGCAGGGGCCAGAGGCTGAGGTTAGGGTTTCTTGGCCATGCACTTTGAGAGCCTGGCTACCATCTGCTTTCCTTTTTATTTGCTATTCTTGTTTACAGCGTGGAACGCTTCTTCCATGACTCTTTGTAATGTATTGTAATTATTACTTTTAAGAAAAAAACATTTTTATGTCTGCTTTTTTTGTTTGTTCAGTTTGGTTTTTTTAAAGGAAGGGGTTTTTTTGGAAAAAAAAAGTCAATCATTCTTTTTTATGCTGATCCAAACTGTCCAGAGTGTTTGATGCTGTGTTTGACATGGTTGTAGTAATAATGGTTAAAGAAGTTTAGCATAAATTCAGACTCCACAAGATTTCTTACAGGAACAGAAGCTGCACCAAGACTGGTTGCCTTCTCCTGATGACTTTCAGCTTGGTTCACTGTGTATGCTCCAGCTGCAACAGGTCCATCCTGCTCCATCTCTGCTTTCCTCCCTAATTTTCTATTGTAATTAAATCCAGACATCCCCGGCAGCAGTGGAAAGCAAAATGCTCTTTTCTACTTACCACCGTCCTCTCCCAGCTGAGCAAAGGGCAGCATCCCTTCTGACACACAGCTGCTGATCAGCAGCACTGCTGAAGCTTGTTTTTTGGCCAAGATTTTGTGTTTGGAGTTTGTTTTCCTGCCTGTAGGCAGTGTAGGGAGGGTTGGATGGGAGGGGGAGCGGGTGGACACAGCTCCTCGCACAGCAGGTGGGTGGGTGGGTGGGTGCGACTCACACTCGTGAGTCAGGGCTGAGCTGAGTCACGTTTACAGCAGCCACTGGGAGTGTAAGGTGGTGCTGCTGACAGCTGAAGATGCATTTTAAAAAGCTGTGTGTCAGCAGTACCTCTGACACACCCCAGATTTCATAGCCAGGGCTTCCTGGGCTTAGATGGACATGGTACTGCTGCCTTTGAGGTGTTGAATGTGAGCAGTGTGAGGAGTGAGCAGTATTGTGGCTCCCCTGAGAGAAAGCTGCCACTTAGTGTTAAGCAGCATACAGGGCATCTGTCTCTGCCAGAGTAGCACAGAGGGCACAAAGACTGACAGCAGATGGAGGGGTCAGAAATAGCTAAATGGCACCCTCGGATTTAAGAGCAGTGCCTGAAATTGGCATCCCCATGTGTCTATCACCCACTGAGTGCTGTAGGCTGGTTTTCCTGCTTCTATTACTGCCCTGCTACACCTAAGAGGTCAAACAGGTATGGTTTTGAGGTGCCAAGCACACACTGCAGAGTCCTTCCTAGGGGGAGATCATCCCTGGGACTTGCCCACAGGTAAGCCTAAGCCCTTCCCTCTATTACCAGAGCAGCATAAGACCTTGGGGTGAACATAACCATGCCTGGTGTCCAGCCTGGACTGAATGTCTGGCCTCCAGCTGCTGCCAGGAGCACCAGGTCATGGCATGCTCCTTGCAGCAGGGAGGTGCTCGTGTCCCTGAGGGGATGGGAGGGTACACAGCTCCTGTGTCATTCCAGCAGTACCCCTTGCCCCCTCCTGTGCCCCCCAGGGCCTGACTGCTGCTGGCAGGGAACAAAGATTGGGACAATCCCAAAGCCCAAGGTAAAAGATACCCACCTGATGGACAGCATTGGGACCAGCAGCAAATGTCATAGATGGTGCTGAGGCTGCTGCTTAAATCCTAGTGGTCTTATCAGCCGGGGACTGGTCCTCCCACTGCCTCTTCCTCTGCACTTGGTATTTGCCAGTATTAACATCCCCCCTTTTCCTGGTGGAGCCACTGCTCTCCTCACAGCAGCTCTCCATCTCCCAAATCCTCCTGCCTCAGCGGCTGAGGAGGCCCGCAGGCCATACACCAGCATCCTCTTCACCTAGAAGGATGTGGACACCAGGAGACAACCAAACCACAGCTGAAACATCTCACCAGGAGATGCAGCAGGTGGACCCATCCCACAGGCATCCTTACTCACTGGCAGCAGTTACAAAAGAGCCCAAGATGGGGATGGAGAAGGTTTAGAAGGCACACATGAAGACATGAGTCCAAGGGCTTGGAGTCACTAGAGCCTGGCTATTCTTCCACACAGTAAAACAGGCTCCTCCTAAGACACAGAGAAAAGTAAACGAAGAAATTTCCAATTTTGTCCAAAACTGGTATGAGCTCCCTCAGAGGTACCTGTGGCTACATGGGATGCAATATCACAAGCCCCACTTCCAACCATCCCATTAAGAGCCTGGCCACTCTGGTGCCCCAGAGGCCGCTCAGCCTGGCCTCACATCAGAGCCCTGCTCCTGGCACATCTAAACCTACAGACTTAGATAACCTCAGGCTTGGGGAAGCTGTTTCCTCAGTGGCTTTGCTTATCTTTATGGTGAAAGCAAGAAGTGATACAGAAGTACTGCTTAGGCTGGAAAGGTGTGCAGCAGTGGCTGTAGTCCAGAAGGGAAACCTGGTCTGCTCCTCTACCCAACCACAACTGCAGGTGAGGATGAGGCCAGCATTTAGCCAGAGCTGCTCTGTAATACTCAGCCTTTCATTCAGCTGCCCCCACCTCACATCTCAGGTCTCACCCCAGCACTGAGTCAGTGCTGCCAGCTCCTGCACAATCCAGGTCTTTGCCAAAGCCCTCAGCAAGCACTGTGCACTCACCTGCTTTGGAGTCACCCTCTCTGCTGGCTTAGGAGAACGCTCCTGTGGAAGCCCTCACAGACCAAAAGACATGAGATCTGTTCCAGCACTTGATCAGCATCTTTAAGGACTTGTAAGCAATTCTGGCAGTTGACTCAGCTGTGATGTCTCTGGAGCCCCAACCCCTCTGTAACAGGGTGTGGGGCACTTGAATGATGTGAGAGAAGAACATGAATTATACGCCTGGCGTGAGACATCTGGACCTGACCAGACTAGAACAGACCTCGTCAACTCTTCTGTAATTTAAGTATGGGTTCAAAGGCACTCCTCCATCATGGGATATGCAGTCTCAACATAATCAGTAGGAGGCTGACTGAAGCCTTCTCAGAGCTGGTTTTCACACTGGCTAGAGAGCCACAGCACAGCAGAAGTTCAGCTTCACCATGGCCAGCTGAAGAGATCACAACAGCCAGAGATTAGCTGATGTACTCAAATATAGCAAAAAGCTCACCTCTGTGGACTCTTTTCCAGCTTCAGCTATGCAACAGGAATAATCAAAATACATTGTGCTCGCCTGAGCTGTGCCTCTGAAGCAGAACTGAGGTACACAACAGACTCCTTATCATAAGGGAAACAACTGCAGTGTCTGAAAACTTCATCTTCCAGTCCAGGTACTTCTAGAACAAATGTGCCTTGAATAACTATGGGGAAAATCAACTCCAAACCCCTCAATTTCTTCTCCAAACCTACGTTCACTCCAGTGAAACTGTAATCCTTGTATCACTTTCAGACTCGAGAAGTTCAGCTAGCACATAAAAACACATCATGAGCTCATGTACCAACCTCCTGCCTGTCAAGGGCCAGCAAAATTATGTCCTGTCCCCCAATCATCAGCACCAAGTGAAAAAGCCAAGAGTAACAACTCCACCTGAGAGAAGTGATACAGTCTGGTTTTTGCCAACAGCAAAGATCAGACCAGATCACAGCTGAGGTATCTTGATCTGTCATCATCTTCCTCCTGGAACAAAGATGCAGTATGACAATACACAATTAATACATGGTTTTTGGAGATCTGTGGTGTCAAGCTTTTAGCACCTTCTTTTGCTCCTAACCTACCTCCACCTTTTAGCATGGACTTGAACAATGACCTGAGTCTGGATTTCTTGTGACCAAATTACAGCAAAAAACTAACCACCTCCTGTGATGGTCTGTCACTGACCAGGACTGTCTGACAAGCATGAAAATCCTACTCTGAGTGCAGAAACCTCTCTGAAAGGAAGATGCTATTACTTCAGCTTCCTGCTCCTCACCAAACTCTTCTAAGTAGTTTGTATTCTGGCCAGTGCTGTTCTAGCATATCCTCAGCAAGATGTGCCAGTATCTTGGAACTGCAGCTATTACTTTCCCTGTGAAGACATCTCGGCCCTGGCACTCCCTGGAGCTCCTCAGCTTCCTTGACTGCAGCTCCCAGTACTTGATTGTGGCATTTGTCTCCCAGCCAGAAGTGAGAGGAGACACTCAGTGGTTAGAGCCACACAGTCCTTGAGAGAGCCCCAAAGTGTTCTCCTCTGAAGGTCTCCAGATAGATCTCTCCCATCCTTCACCAAGGGCGTGGGGAAAAAAGGGGTAAGTTCTACTGCAGATGAAGAGCACCAGGTTCCTAGTGCAGTAACACTATCAAGCAAGGGCCCCCATGTCATCTTCGAGGACAAAGTACTGCTGTCCTGTGGTCACTTGTGCACAAGACGCCAACTTTAGGAACAACCCCAATACTTCCAGTCTTCACAGTTGAAACAACTCAGAGTAGGAGGTTTTCTGGGAGTCTTTGGTCCAATCCCACCATGTAACACTAGATTCAGCATCTTCAGCAGTCCTCCAGCACAAGGATAGCACTGCTGTAAACTGCACACCCAGCTAAAGGCAGGGCACTCTCCCCATAGGCAACTTCTTCCACTCCAGGAGCTGGTATCAGCCCTTCTATGGGAACAGGGTGCCAGGCAGCTGCAGCTAGGGTGGGGGCTGTGCCCTACAGCAGTTCAGAGCAGGCATTTACAGAAAGCAAGCCATTAGCACAAGTCCTCTCTTGCCCAGGCCAAAAGCAAAGACAGTACCCCCAAGGAGCATGGGAGTTGAATTCTGTTGCTTTAATTCTGCTGCTGCCTGGCATGATGGAGGATGGGGAGTGGGATGGGAGGTTGATTGCAGGGATGCTGGGAAGCCCTGGGTGGGCTGTGGCTTTGTGCTGGGGGTGACCAGGGTTTCTTTACTGGTTTTGCCATGTGAGGCATGTGACTCACACACCACCCTCGTTGCTCCCAACCCAGACCAACCTTGGCTGCCAAACCCAGCACCTCTTCAGGCCTGGGCTAGCCCATGCAGAACAGCTCCCTGCCACACTCAGCTGGATCACCTTCCCCCTTTGATGCTTCTAATTCTGGATGCCAGGTAAATTAGCCTGTGCAATAGCTTGGAAGAGAGAAAGACAGCAAGTACCACGCTACCCACTGCACTGAATGCAATGCCTTGTCTTGGGGCTTCAAGTAGAAGGCACATAGGTCAGACCTCAGGCAAAAACCCCAAAGGAGCAGAGCTGAGCAAAGACAAGGTTCCTAACAGATTAGCCCTAATCCAAAACACTCTTTCCCACCTGAAACCCAGGGACTGGAAGCCTGAATCCTTTCATCTTAGTTGCTGAGCAGCCAGACAGCTTCTACGGTGCAGGAGAGCCCTTCTCGACATGCTCACCAGTCAGGAAGCCGTGCATAGGGCAGACGAGGATTTGCTTACCTGTACATACTGGAGCAGCCCAAGGTGTATATGCTATACAGGTGTTAGCATAACTAGGGCTGGAGGGGACCAAAAAGTCCCAATTCTACCTCTAGAGCACAACACATGAGGGAGGTATGAAAGAGCTGACAGGAAAGGAATCAGGGAAGGAACAAACTGGCACCAGCTGAGGTGAAACCAGCTCTCGAATCTCCTCGCTGACACTTCTTCCCTTCCAGGCATTGCATCTGAGGCCATAAATCCCACAAGGACTATGTTGAAAGCAAAACACTCAAGGGGTGCCAAGGACAAGCTTGGACTGGTTGCACTCTTCTACCCTCCCAAAACTTGGGGCCAGCAGACTTCCAGGTGGGCTGGGGAGGACATGACAAAGACTTGCTGGAGACAGAGACAAGCTCTCTTGCCTTGAGAGCTTGTCTCTCCCACCCTGATCACCTCCATGATCTACAGCATGACCTTCGTCTGTGGAGAGAAAATCTCAGCACTCTTTCCTCCCCGTCATCCCACCAGTGATCCTTCCAGAGCACCAGCAGCAGCAGCCTCTGGAAGGAGGACACAGCCATCAAGGTGATTTCTTGAGACGATCAAATAATAATTTACTGTGATTCAATCTGTGGCTTTGTACAGTTGCTGGGGTGGGAGGAGGCCAAAGGATGAGGGGATGGGGATAAAAAAAAAAAAAAATTGTTTGCCACAGGCTTGGGTGAAGTGTGAGATAGTCCTTGGAGGGCCTCATGCTCCCCCTGTCCTCTTCCTTCTGCTCCTCTCCCCCCACCAATACTCCTCCTCTGAATCCGTCTGCGTCTTCCTTTGCTTCACCTCTTTCCTTGTACACTGCACAGTGGGAACGTCGCCAAGATACGGTCCAGACAGCTGAAACAGAAGAGGACACTCATGAGCACCCGTTCCCTGTCAGAACAAGCAGAGCTGTTCCCAGTTCCTCACATTTTGGGATGATCCTGTTAGTGCCCACAGAGCAAAGACAAAAGGCTACACAGGTCTTAGAGGTCCGGGCCTGTCTCAGCAAAGCATCTGTACATCTGCTGAAGAGAACAAGTCTTGGAGTTGGTGAAGTGATGGGTGAGCTTTGGGCACCTCACCAGACCTTCTGCCTCTTTCTGAACCTCCTTGTGGGAAGGGGCACTGTTTGGCAAGATCTTTCCACCTCCTCCAGGGATGATGGGAACCACAAAATGAGTCCAGGGCAAATGTAGCCAAATTTTGTTGGCCACAACACCCACCCTTCTCCCCAAATCCCAGCGTGTCTTTGCCTCACTTCTCCTTTTGTCCCTTGGTGTTCCCCGCTCTCTGCTCTTGGGCACTGCAGCTAGATTAAGTTGGGATGTCTGGTTTCCAGTTTCTTCCTGAGCAAAAAAAGACATAGGCAACTCGCAGGGCATGTTCTCTTAACAGAGAGGAGTGTTTCCAAGTGACCCTTTCCCAGCCCTTCTTGACCAAGCTGGTGCTGCCACCAGGCTGTGACAAGGATTGGGCTCCTGGCAGTCGGTGTAAGGGAGCAGCAGTGCCTGCCAAGCCCATGCCGTCAGCTGTGAGCCAGAGCAGGAAACAAGCCTTGAGCTCATATCCCCATCCGGAGGAAACGCTCCTGAACATCTGGAGGACACAAACATCTGGAAAATCTCCCTTAGCAGTGATAAGTGTGCTGGGCACAGCATTCAGCTCGGCCCCCAGCCGACCTCACACGCCTCAGCTGCGAGCAGAGGGGTGGGGTTCTGGGGTGGGTGTTTGCTCATAGGAAGCAAATGTTGCCAGCACTGGTCTTTTGGTTTTTTTTTCCTTGGGAGTGGGGGGCAGGAGGAAGAGCTCTGCTGTGCTTATGGCCTCTAGCTCAAAAAGCGTCAGAGGAAACCTGCTCTTCATCTCCACCTTCACGAGACCCTCTTAACACCATCTCTGGATACAGTGCATTTCTCTTTAGAACTCCAGCAGTTATTTAAAGGGGTGAAGGGCCAGTCCAGGTGCTTGGGAAAATCCCCAAAAGACATTAAGGGCAATGCTCATGCACGCATTTATCCCAGTCCCAGACATCCTTAGATATAGATCTCCTTGGTGGACTCATCCCTAGTTACCCCTCTCTAACTTTCTGCCATGAAGGAGTTGGTTACACAGACAGATGTTCCCAGGCCTTTCACTTAAAGACAGCCAGCACATGCAAGGACAATAATAGGAACTCTCCCTGACTGCTATCCAGCAGTGTTTTAAATAAACTCATAATTAAAAAAAAAAAATTGAGGAAAGAAAAAGAAAAACAGGCAAGCGAACATAAACAATCTGAAAAATACTGTTTCTGGCTCTAGCACACACAATTTATAAAAGCAAACAGCCCCCTTATGGCTAATTCTCAACATTGCATCAGTTCCAAATAGCCCAGGGGATTTATCTAATGGGGAAAACTCTTCTGAGGAACACGGGACTTTTCACAGCGAGACAGGTCTGCTCTAAAGCTTTAGGATGAGGCAATTTATGTGAGTGCATTAGGAGGCAATGCACCCAGCCAGCTCTTCATCTGAACCCTTCTAGAGCCAGTCTAGCGAGTATGCAGTGATCTGTACACCTTCAACACCAGCTTAACTCCTCTTTCAGAGCAGCAGCATTGGAAGAAGCTTTCCTGGGGAAAGCACAACAAAATATTATTTTTTTAAATATTCAGTTTAATAGAATTTTGTTGCACAAAATGAGGGGGAGAAATAAACAACCCTTTCCTGCCACACACTTCCTAAGGGAAGTGGGAATTTTGACTTACCTATGTTTTCACAGAAAAACGTTTTATCAATCCAAAAGGTGTTTCATTAAAAAATACCTGCTGCTGAAATTGATCCTGTTGCACTTGTTTGTAGGCTAGTGCATCTGCACTCACCTCCTGCCCTGCTTCCAGCGTTCTCCCACTGCACCTCATGTCCTGCTTCCACCACTTACCATAGTCACGACACCACACATTTACAGTTCATGCAGCCGGGGCCGCTCTCATCCGGGGGATTCAGCTTGCGCAGCTTGTGCTGCCGGATCTCCCGCACCAAGGTGTAGAAGGCATCCTCAACGCCCTGGGGGAAAAGCACGGCTTGAAGCAGCTGCCCTCTCTGAGGAGGGACAGTGGAGAGAGGAGAGGGTTCTGCTCCCCAGCAAGGTGTCCCTAGCACTGTCCAGCAGTGCAGATTGCAGAGTTAAAGGTACAGAACCAAGCTGGGAAGACTAGCAAGGACCTGAGTGTGGCCCTCAAACAGAGAGCAAGATTGAATGAGCAACCATGAGGATAAGATCTCTGAAGTCCCTGAGATTCATCAGCTCTTAGCAGTCTGAATGAGGTCTACCACCCAAGAGAAAAGCCACCACTAGACCACTGAATGTGTCAGTTCCATTTCCACCTCTGTGCTCTGGGAGCTCCACATGGTCCTTTCAGAACTGGTATATTCTGCCAAAATAGACCATGGATGAGGTCAACTGAGTGACCTGAGCTTAGCTGACCTGCAGTGACTGTGGAGATTATTCCAGAGCCTTGGAGAAAGCCCTGAGAAGGCATCTTCTCTTCACTGCTGCCACAGCATGATGATGCACTTCTCGTGATGGGAGGCTCAAGCCTGGACTGGGAGGGAACATCCTGAGGGAGAGAGCACTTAGCCTTGAGGAAGCAACTAAGCCCAGCCCTAACACCCATCTGTCTGCAAGGTGGTGCCTGCCCATTCCTGCCCCTCCAGGGCAGGAGGAAAGAAAAGAAAAAGAGCATTTTGTTTAAAAGTCTCCTCCTACCTGTCTGGTTTTGGCAGACGTTTCTATGTAGGGGATCCCGTAGCTCCGGGCCAGGTCCTGCGCTTGCCGGGTCTCCACTGTCCGTGCAGGGAGGTCACATTTATTCCCCACCAGCACCATGGGAACATCATCTGAGTCTTTCACCCTCTTGATCTGCTCCCTGCAAGAGGATGAGGAGGTGTGAAGAAGTGAAGGAGCAGGTCCAGAACACTCCCCACCAGTTTCTTTGTTAAGATTTGACAGCTACCCCTTGTTCCTGTTGAATGCCTTGTGTTGAGCTTTCAGGAAAATGTAAATGACTATGGCACACAAGTGAGTAAACAGCAAAACAGGGCACTTCTGGAAATGAAAACTAAACATGCTTCTGCTCTTTAAATGCAGCTATTTACAAAACAACTTGAATTATGACAATCTATATTAAGACATGAGCTTAAGATAGTTTAAGTTAAATAAAAATGAATTCTCAAGCAGTTACCTGTGCTATTTCCAACATTTTAGGTCAAGTAATCCCCCCCAAATGGGGAGGAAAAAATAAAAAGCACCTGCAACCAGAATTTGCTGAGCTGATAAAGCAGCTTTTGGCAGCTGTAACCTTTTCTGCAGATGCACAGGCAGTATTTGGTCCCTTTCAGTTTAGTTCAGGTCACTCAAAGTTGAGAAACCAACTGGGAACTAGAAAAGCTGTAATGCTGACTTCTTCATTCCAACATTGGATCTAAAACTAGGTGGGCGAGGATGAGATCTATCATTTCTAAAAATCTTGAAGGCCATTATGACCACAAAAAATCCATTCAATTCCCTTCTGATAGATAATAACTTCCTTTGCTTAATAAATCATTTAACTTCAGATGCAAAACAGCTTTTTTTTTCGCTCATGGGTCCAGAACATTTAACATGGTTTTAATTTAACAAATAAAAGATTTAAAATGCCAATTTCTGCATTTTAATTGAAAGCAAATCTCCATCCAAAGGCAGCTGGACATTCACGCACAAAAGAATCAATCATCTTTTTCTAATGTAGTAGAACATAGAAATGAAGTCTGACTATATGCATGATATGCCATAAAGCCATTTAAATGTTCTGTGTAACATCCTGATCAGCAAATGCAAGTACTAAATTTAGTGCACAGGCTACACTTAGCTGAAAAGAGATACCTCCAAATGGTTACTAACCAGGGAGAGCCAGCATTTCTCTGGGGAATATTCTTTTAAAAGCGCAAACACAAAAAGCACAGGCTAAAGGAGATAAAAGCTAATGATTTACATCATGATGGCTTGAAATCAAGCCATCCTACAGCAATTCACAGGCACCAGCCCTAGCACAAGGATGAATGCTGCTCAATCCCTCAGGTGCTTTAGGAAAATCCCATCCTTTGTCCTTTGGTTCAGCTAAAAGAAGCCAAATTAGTGCACCTGTGCAACTATTACACTGAACAGCCTTTTGGATGAGACTGAAACATCTCAGCAGCTCCCAGCAGCACCTCTGACTATGGAGCAAGGAAGGGATGTGCCTGTCCTCAGAACAACAGGATTACTGGGACCCTGGTTTATGATGAGGGACTGGAATACACAGTCCCTTGTGGGCAGTGACAGAGCAGGAACAGGCAGAGCCATCTCCTGCATCCTCTGCAAGGGCCTGCCATCACAGCCAAGGCTCAGAAAAAGGCACAAGCAAGAGTGATCCCTCCCTAAAGTAGCATCGGGGTAAACAGGGAAGATTCCTGCTGTGTTTACATCATCCCCTTGACTCTTCAGCTCTGCAGGGGTGACATCAACAGAGAGGAGAACTGGGATGGGTACTGGGATGGCATCCCTATTTCGTCACTACTTCCCCACACATCTGCTTGGGGAAATAATCTCACTGGAGCCCTGATTTCCCTTCTGCTCCATCTCTGCCCTGGTTGAAACCAAGCTCCAGTGGGGCAGGAGTCTCTCCACACGTGTGCAGCTGGAAGACCACAGCCTGGTCGTGCCAGTGGACAGCAGGGCAAGCAGCTCTGTGTCCTTCCCAGCCTCCTCTCCCAGCTCTGGGGCCAGCAGAAGTCACTGAGATCGATTGTGCTAACAAAGCAATTCCACTAATTAGGGAAGGAAGGGAGCGGGGTCATACAGGATCAGCTCTCTCTTTAGTCACCATAAACACTTAAACATTGCATTACCAGGTCCCCAAAGGCCACAAGCAATCCCTTCGGAAGGGTTTTATTGGAGTCACTGACATTAGCCGTCTGCGCTGTGTCTTCCCTGGGGAATGGCCACTTGAGCTAATTGTCTTTGCTGGCAGTCTGTGCTTCTACCACGGGGCCTGATCTAAAAGGGTGGGCAGGAGAGTGCAGCAGCAAGGCCTCCCCTTTGCACAGGGGGAAAGGGTCCTTCCCAGGATACTGACCTATACTGGTGAATATCTTCAAAGGACTTGGTGTTGTTGATGGCGAAGACACACAGGAATCCTTCCCCCGTTCTCATGTACTGGTCTCTCATGGCACTGTACTCCTCCTGCCCTGCAGTGTCCAAGATGTCTAACAAACAGGTCTCTCCATCGATGACTACTTGCTTTCTGTAGGAATCCTGCAGGCCAGGAGAGGGAAAGGAAGGAGGATGCATTAAGGGAGGGCTTGGATCTGGCTAAACAAAGGGATGCAGCGACTGCATCCCTGGGAAGATGCCAGGTCATGCTCTGCCTGTGTTCAGCTTCCATTAGAGATGACTCAATCTCTTTCAAAAATGGGAGGGAAAGGAAAAATAATAAAAAAAAAACCAAAGGAAAAAGGGAGCAGTTAAGCAGGTTTCTCCTTGTCTGTCAGAACCACAGAGAAGACAGCTCCCAGCTTGCTCTCCCCATTCCCAGCCTTGCCGCTGGCATACCAGGTGCAGCTTCATCTCTATCACACCACATAGCCCTCAACAAGTATTTCCTAAGCATTGTTTAGTCTCAGCTCTAATTCCTTCTGCTGGATGAGGAACGACACTCAGGAAAGGAGCTCTGGCCAGCCAGGGCTTCCAGTCACTATCTGTGATCTGCAGGCCTGGAAGGTGTTTAAGATAACCTGGAATTCCAATGCCTCCATGCATCTCAAATCAGGCACCAGGGGCAATACTGCCATCAGTAAGGTTTCAGACTGGGTTTGATGGTAAACCTCTTCTTTAAACATGAGAAAAAAATATAATAAAATCACACTGTGAACAGGGTGTTTCCCACAACCAGTCTGTGCCCAGAGGGCTGCACGAGAGGTAAGAACTATCCAGGCAGGTCCTTTGAAGTTGGGGGTTTTCCCTGCAGCAAAGGCAATCACAACTTGTCATAGATGTGAGAAGGTCTGGAAATCACCCAGAGCATCCTTCAAAAGGTTTCATTTTCACAGCAGGCTCCTCAAAGCACTGCTCCTCCCCACTATGCTTCTCCCTAAGCTCAGTCTCAGCAGCAGCGATGCTGTGGGGCAGCCCTGCACAGAGGACATCCCTCATCCCTCTCCAACAGCCATCCCCTGTGGACAGTGCAGCATCCTCAGCTGTCAGCAAGAGAAGGAAGCCAAAATGAAAGGTATGAAAAAGGTACAAGTCAGCAGTACAACCACACAGTGCTTCGCAGCCACTCGCAGAGGCTACGGCTGCAGTTTAAAATTAATTCAAACGTCGGCTGCTCTTCAAACGACCACAACAATGTTATCAGATGAGCTTTGCAGGTCTGCAGACAAACAGCTGACACAGCAAAGGGCACCAACAGGACCGGCAGCAGCACAGAAAGGGAATGGGGCCAACATGGCCTCTATCCTTTGGTTCATTACAACAACGTCATTTGCTGGGGCTCATTAAAGTCTTTCCTCACCTTGCAGAGAGGGCTGTGAAATCAGAGGTGAGATCTGCTCTGCCACAACCTTCTCAGCTGTGCCTTCCCAAAAAGTGGACTGCTGACCCATCAAGAATAAGCATGGAGTGAAAGGCTGGCTTTCAGCCAACTGCTCTGAAGGCAACTGGCAGGCTGCCCTGCAGGAATGTGCTCCCATTTCTAATCAATAATGTATCTGGAGCCTCCTTTGTGCAAGGGGACCTGAGTGCCTTCTCTGCCCCACAAGGCATCCTCCCACCTCTGCACCTTGGCCTGGGACAAGAGGACCAGCCTCTCAGCACACATGTTCACAGTTAATTGCCAAGTCCCCAGTTCCAGGATGCTTCACCAGCACCCAGCATGCTGACAGAGAACAGATCCCACACCTCAGCTCAGGTCATCAGCAGGCCATCCATAAGGCCAGTCAGCTGGCTGACAAGGCAGAGACATAAAAATCTTGCAGAGGATGCTTTGCAAAGGAAGGGGACAAACTCTTCCCATCAATGCTTTGTGTACAGTTTCATTCAATCTCCCCCTCTCCAGGAAGCTCAGGATAGCAGCTCAGCTGTCCCTGCCACAAGATGAGGTGACACGGCTGCCACTAGCCCACACCAGCACCCTGCAGCCTCAGCGCTCCTCTGCAGCCCGCATGTCCCACCCCACCCTGAGCAGAGGGGAATGCAGCCAGACCCAGCTGTGAAGTGCCAGGCAGCAGAAACAACATCTGTTTGGGGTTCAGACTCAAGATCCCAGGCGGATGCTGGGAGCATCCCAGCTGTGCCGGGGGACCAGGCCAAGAGGCCCATTTGCTAAGCACTACAGTCAGGATATGACCAGAGGTTTGGGCAGCCCATTACTAGCTAGCTGCTAAGAGCTGGAAGATGAACCAAAGAATTTCTCAACAGAGTGGAACTCTTTATTCCATCCCTACTTATTCACCATGGGACAGTGCCAGTGGCATACCTTTCCTTGCTGCCTTGGCCCTCCTGTTCCCAAAACAAAGGTGCTAAGGCTTCTTGGCAGCCCAAGAGCTGGCCTGTGAGAGTGTGCTGTAGTGGGGTGGACAGTGTTGAGTTACAGAGCCAAACGTTTGCACTGGTGAATCAGGAGGGTAGGAGGGGAGCAGATACCCAGTCAGGGTCTCAACCCCAGACAGGGGACAAACCTCCACGCCTCCTGCTCTCAGGAACATCTTCTCATCGGACCCCAATCTGCCTGCACCCCCCTTTGCAGCACAGCCTGTGCTCAATCCATGTGGGCAGCGGGCAACGCCTTTGCTCCATGCACGTATCATCTTTCCCCCCCCACTTTTATCCTGCTCATTTCAGCATTGCTGTGCTGCTTGTTAGCTGGCTGAACAGCCATAGTCAGCTCCTGGGCATGATCCAAAGCAGCTTAGTCACAGGAAGGTGGTCTGTTGGTCACATTTGGATGGCTGGCAGGTAGCTCTCAGTCTCTTAAATCCCCATAAAATGAAGCATAATTAAAAAGAATCACCCTGAAATGAATCAGTAGTTGGCCGGGGTAGCAGGGAAAGCAGGGTACAACCAAGGGAGCTGCAAAGGCATCAGGGATGGTGGTACCTGCAGGTGGAAAAGCACCAGGGGTGAGAGGGCTGAAGAGCAGCTTGTGACAGCTTTTGGAAGAGGAGAAGAACAGAATGGGGCTGGAGTGAACAGTGGAGGACAGAGCAGGCGTCTCCCAGAGCACTGGAGAAGTGCGTGGGGTGAAGAGGGTGTGCTGGGAAATGCCATGCAAGGTTTACATTCCCTGCTGCCTGTTTACATGGAGAAAATTCCCTGCAGGGTACGTACAGGGAGCAGGCAGCTGGAGACAAAAACCACAGGATGCCAAAACCCAACACATCACTGGGTAAGAGTTGCCTCTGCCCACCTAAGGTCCAAGAGAGGATGCGTCCTTGCAGATGTCTCCCCAGGGAGGGTGCTCTCCATGAACACTCTTTTAGCAAAAACAACCTGGAATGGTTTTCTGAGAAAAGTATACAATACTACTGGGGACAGCCACACGAGGGGAGAGGAGCTGGGGACAAAGGCAATTGCATCCATAAGCAAGGAGAGTCAGGAGCCCTAAATTAAATTCCAGTCTCTGCCATGGACACTCTAGGTGACCTTGGTCAAATGATGTAATAGCACGTGCTTTTTAAGTGCTTTCTCTCCTTCCTGTCTGTAGGATTGTAAGACTATTTCTGCCTTTCTACCAAGCCTTGCCTTGCTTGTTTATGTAAGTTGTAAGCTCTTCAGGGTGGGGACTACACATACAACACCTACCAGAATAGATTTCTCATCCCAGCTGGGACCTTTAGCCATTATGATAATAATAACTGCAGAAACCACAGCTGCATTTATACACATCTGGTAGAGAATCCTTTAGGACTGCAGACAGGGAGGTTGTTGTTCAAGAGGCATGACAGAGCTGCAATTTGCTTTCCCAGGGTGGACTTTACTCCTCATGCAGGGCAGTGGCTACTGCCTACGTCTCACCCAACAAAGGTGTAAGTCACGCAGAGGCTAATTAGCACATCACTAACTATGGTGAAAGCAGATGGAGAATGGAATATATTTTTGAAAAATTAAAGAAAATAATAATAGCGCAATAGATATTGAAGACTGAATCCCCCTCTGCCCCCATACAGCCTGTGAGGACCACAGGGTCCCTGCCTGCTTCTTCAGGCAGGGTGCTGAGCTAGATAGGTCAGCGCTGCCATCCACACCGAGACACACACATCAGCCTTTAACTCCTTGTGAAGAAGCAGAGGCAGCACTCTGGGAGCCACAGCAGTTCAGCTGCTCAGCACGTCTTGCTCAAACTGCAAGACATACATAATACAACCAAGCTCTGATAAAACCCATTTCATCAGTAAAGCTCAAAACATCCTGCAGAAAAAGTCAATACATTTACTCTGATTTCACGGGAGGAGAAATGGAAGCACAGGAACAAAATGGCTCTTCAATTCTAAACCTTTAATCCCTCCCTACGTTGTCATCTCATCAGAAAGGAAGACTTTTGTGCTGCCTCTCAGCCCCTGCCCTGCTCTGCCTGCCTTTGCTGTCTCCCATGTCACCTCTCTTCAGCAGACACCACTACCCTTCTGCAGGAGATGTTAAGTCAGTCTCTGTGACCTCTGAACACACACACACACACACACAGTGACTCAGAATAGCTGTGCAAAGCAGAGGAACATCCCTGCTCAAGTTCAGACTTGAGACCAAACTGAGCATGCTCTGGGTTGGAGACAAGGTGGAGAAAAGCAAGTGGAAAACATGCAGACAGACCGACCCCATGCCCAGAGCTACTCACCTCTATCGTGGGGTCATACTCATCAACAAAATGGTTCTGAATGAGCTGTATCGTCAATGCACTCTTCCCAACACCACCTGCTCCCACCACCACCAGCTTGTATTCAGTCATCTTCCAGCTGACCCCAGCTCAGGACTTCCAGGAGCACCACCACCTGCAAGGATAAACATGGTCACTATGCTAAGAGAGGTTACTTTAAAATGGGCAAAATAATCCATCAAACCAAATACAAAAACTCTGTTCATCCTGTGGTCTGTTGCAATCCTTCAGCCTGACCATCTGGATGCAAACTTCACAGGTTCCTTGAGCAAACCTCAAAAGGTAGGAGAGTATCACTGATGAGAAAACAAGAGGTACAAGGCTGTGTACATCAACTCCTAAAGTAACCAGTTTAAGAAGCCTGGTTTTACAGCAGTGCTCAGCATCGTCCCCGATTTACCTTATCTCAAACTGACCATCTGAAATCTTTAGATAAGATTTGAAACCCTTGCCCAACGAGGTTGGGATGTCAATTCCCACAAGAGCAGGGGAAAAGGTCCAGCCCTGCCCAAACATGCTGTTACCTTCATGTCTTCACCCTCCAGGCTGTGTCAAACCTCAAACCACACAGTTGGGCTGAGACAGTGGCACATCCACACCCTCTGCCTCTCCTCCAGCTAACAGTGCTATCGTGACAGGGAGGACTGCAGAAGGGGCATCTCCGCTCCCTGAGCTCAGTTTGGCACACCCAACAGGGGGGAAAGAGATGCTGTCACAAAAGGTGCTGACTGACAATGATGGTTAGGGTCAGGATGAGCAAACCACACTTCTGCAGTACTGTGTACCTCCCATGGCCCTTCAGCAGCAGAAGATTCACATCCCCCCAGCTCCTCCCTTAAATTTCTGCTCCAAGTCTGCTGAGAAAGAGGAACTAACTCAGGAAGATTACAAAACCCCAAAGGTTTAAATAGAAATCCACCCTCATTGGACTGCAGGCCCTGTCCACTGGAAGTCACTCCAGGGTCAGATACTCATTCTCAGCCACCATCTGCAAGCTCTGGGGAAGCCACCCACAATGCAGCAGGTAGCAGGAAGACAAGCTCACAGTTCCCCTTGTCAGACAGCCTTCAGTGTTCGCAGGGATTAGAACCCCCTCCTCCATCCTCCCAGCCCAGATAGTTAAATCACTCCACCCTCCTCCCCAGGCTTGCCAGCCCTGCTTCTAAACTCTGGAAGCTGCTACAAACTGTGCCAGCAAAGGCTGCTTTAGACCCAGACCACAGCTGATGCATTTGCTAAGATAGCAATGATCTAATTGTAAGGAAGCCAGAACTTTTTGCCTTCAATCCCCACCTGACTGCAACCCTAAACCACTCAGACAGTTCCATCTCCCTCTTGAGCAGGGAGTAATCAGACACAACCATCTCTTGCCAAAGCCCCTTCTTGAGCTGCTGTCTTCCTAGCAGAAAGGCAAACAAAGCTCATGCCCTTCTCAGCATCAAGAATCCTAAAGAAGGGCAAACGAGGGGGTGCAGAAGAGCAACCAGGTAACAAATATGATGCCAAGCAGGACCTCTGATTTCCTGTGCTGAAGAAGCAGTTAAACATGATGGAAAAGTGGTGATGGTGGGGGAAAACTAAGTGCAAATAATGTCATACCCTAGGTGCCTAACTGAAAGTGACACTGCTTCCTCTGAAAGTCCAATGTGCCTCTGTTCTGGCAGCCAGGGAAGAGTTGCAGATTGAAAGCAAGGCTACAGGAGAGAATCTGCGTGATCTCACGAATTGACTGTGCACACACGTTACTCTGCTCCGTTAATGCACGCCCTCAATGTACATGTTGTTCTCACATGCACTGCTTCTCAGGGACAAGAGAGAACCCCACCCCAGGCTTCTCATCTCGCTGGGAAGAGACAGGATGAAAAGGGGACTGAGGAGCAAATGTCGACTGACCATCTCCACCAGCATGGCTGTCGGGGAGGGAATTGCTCCTTCAGCAAACAGCTTCACAGCTGAACACAGAGGGGTCCTGGAGGTCTGAAGAAACACTGCCACTAGCTCCCACCTTTCATTTCAGAGCAGGGAGATCTCCATCCCCAAGCAAAACACACGGACTTTGTTCTGCATCTGATGATGAAGCAGGTGCCACGAACATGCTCAAGGAAAACGGCACAACTGCCCAGGCCTGTAGGACTTGCTGAGGCAGCGAGAAAAGCTTTGACTCCCCAGGGGAGGAGAAGACATAAGTTCTCTAGGAGGGCGTTCTCCCTCAAGACCACCCCAGTGGAAGGCACTGCCTACTCCTTTTGAAGACCCCCAGCCCACACAGCCATAGCAGCTTTATGGTCCACACTGCAGCAGGAGGTGGGGGACAAGGTGGTCACCCACATTAGCTTGAGAGTCTTCCCCTGCTCCCAGCCCCAGCTGAGCTCCATTGCATAGCAGAGGGGCAGCCACACACCAGCAAGCCCTGCATATCACCACCTTAGCACAGAGTTTTAAGGTTTGGCTCCTCCACAGAAACACAAACCCACCTCTTGTCCACCATGCACCCAAGAGGCAGGGAAAATGAAGGGGACAAAGGAGCTACTCCCCGCTTGTGGCCTGTATATGGACAATTTACAGGCAAGAGCTCTGCAATGCTGGTGTTTGCTCAGTGAGACCATCCCTTGAAGGTGCTGTCACTCTCTCCACTGCTCTGCCATCCTCGCCCCTGCAGTGGCAGACAAGATTCTGCAGCTTGCAAAGAAGGGCAGGTCCAGCCTACCTGCTCCATATCATTGCTATAAAACATGTCCTAATACAGAGTGAGAGCATGGGGAATGACAGACAGCTCTGGGCATGAGAGCTGCCTCAATTAATGTGGGCTAAAATCACTGCTCAGGAGAGCTCACTTCCTTTCCCCAATGCAAGCTCCTCATGGGCAGCGTGCAGACCCAACAGCACACCAGGGCATGAGCAAATTCCACAGAAAGAAGCAGCCTAGCCAAAGGCTGCAGGGAAAGCAGAGATTTCAATATGGCCAAACTTCGGCACAGAGTTGGGCAACTGGTCTTATCCTTAAGCTTACCAACACCATCTCATAACTCCCCTATCACACTTTTTGCTCCTGAACATGGGAAGAGCAAGGCTGCTCTTCGATGCACCCACAGTTTCAACAGAGGGGTGGCTGTTCCTCAGTGCCACAAAAACATCACCACCACTACCACCATAGGAGCTGGTTAAAGGAACAACCATCCCAAAAGCAACATTTCTGGCTTCCTATAAACAGACACAGGGAAGAGAGAGTGGGGTTCCTGTCAGACAGATGGTAACAGACACCCCAGTTTTCATGCTGGTGACACACCGGATGGAGGTTTACAGCATGTTGGTGGTTGTGAAAGCTTCTCCTGATGCGAGGATTTCCAGTTTCTATTGCTCAGCAGCCAACACAGAGCCCACACACAGCTGACCACAAAATAACAGAGTGAAACACAAAAGCACAGCCTCCCAGTCCCACACAGAGCAGGAAAATGCTTCTTCCATCTTCTGCAAGCTCTTCAAGATCTGAAAGTCTGATCCAGGTCACCATCTAGTGTTTCCCTATCCAAATTTATCACCTCTGCAGCACTCCACCACTACACCCCCCAAAAGCCACACACAAGGCTGTCAAGCCACAGTTGAGAGATACAGCAAGGAGGAGAGCAGTTCCAGGAGCACTGTCTGGAAAGAGGAGGGCTGGGATCCGCGTGCCAAGCCAAGAGCCCCAGCGTGGAGCTGGAGCTGCTGCTGCTGTATTTCCTGACCTCGTGGATTTTCTCCTGTAGCGAGAGGGCTCCTGGCTCCCGTTCAAAGCTGTCTAGGAAAGCCTCGCCGAGTGCTTCCGCCTGGCAGCAGCAGCTGCTCCCAGCCCAGTAGCCAGAGCCACACAGCTCCAGCAAACAGGAGCCATCTGCCAGCCTTGAGCAGGAAGCAGGGAGAGCAAGCACCCAGCCCCGGTGGACACCAACATCCTACCTTTGTCTCGCAGGGAGGGGATGAAGGCATGGGTGAGGGCAGAGGGCACAGCACCTCCCCTGCCTGCACGTGCTGGGTGGCAGCATGGAGGCCCTGCCTGCAGAAACAAGGACCAAGATTCTTGGCAGAAGCTGTCACAGGGCTAAGACCTAAAGTAAGTCTGAGCATCAAGGCTACAGGTGTTACCCAGAGATCCAGCTGGGTCCTGCAAAAAACAACCTGATCTTCTTCATGGTCCCTATTCTCTAGCCTAGAGGCGTGGTTTGGGAGACCTGACTGTGAAGCCTCCAGAAACTCACTCAGCAGAGGTAAGGAACTCAAGGGGCTCGGCCCCACCAGTACGTCCCATCTCACCACCACAGCTCCAACAAGAGCTCAGGCGTCTAACAGAAGGGATACTCAGTGGGTTTCCAACACTTTCACCACAAGTGAGCCTCTGACACCCTTCCAAACAGAATAACTAACTGAAGGAGCTTTGTCAATGTCCCCTGTTTTCTCCCATAACTTTGTTTCTCTCCCAGTACACAAAAGAAGCCAGTTAAACAAGTCAAGAGACAGATTTTTGCACAACACTGCTGTAGTAAGGCCAGCCATGCCAGAAGTTTTACAGCTGTTTATCACTGAGCATTCACCATCACTGCACCTGCCCACTGAGAGTTTCTGCATTTAAAGGCATCAGAAGTCAGTTTCAACTCTGCAAATCTCATGGGGCTCATGTAAGACCAGGCACCTTTTCCTCCAAAGCCCTGTCCAGAGGAGCCATATGACAACAAATGCCACATGTTTGATTCTATTTCCCTTCAGCAGAGATGCCCTGCAGGCAGAAATGGTCTGCAGTCCTGCAGGAGAACAACACTCATCCCAGTCTTTCACCAGCAGTCATCCACACCCACACATCAGGAATCCTACTCAGTGATCTCTGAGCATTGATTAAACAAACCTTGTTGGCTTACCCCAGTGACTGTCCAGTCTCCTCCATTTGTTCATGCACAAGACTGTCATCAACATCACAAAGCACAGCCTGTGGAGGGACTGAAGGAGCCTCTCTAGTGGTGTGAAATGCCACCTTTTGTTTCCACTCAAGGACCAAAATGCTGATGTTCTCTATGGCCTGTCCAGCCCCAAAGAAATTAGGGAACTGAGGCTGGCAAGCCGATGCTGTGTTATGAAGCCTATCCAAGGCTTCATTTTAATTTACTTGTTGCTTTTTAAATCAACAAGTGAGCTACAAATCTAACCAATTTTGGCTGTTGTTTGCTTGCTAGCTGTGTACCTGCAAACTCAGACAAGTGCACCTCACAGATGAAAACAGAGAAAGGGATGCCAAAGAGAGAATAAAAGTTGCAAATACTGGTCCTGCTTTGGAGAGATGACTTGGAGATAACAAATGTCTTCTATTAGGGGGGAAAAAAAGGCAAAAAAGCCAAAAAGAAGCAGAATGCCTTCTTCCATCCTCTGCTAGCTCTTCAAGATCTGAAGGAAAAGGCAGCCTGTCCCAAGGGACTGAGCACAAAAATATTGCTGCAGAGGAAAGGAAGAAAAGGGGTAAGGAGTGACATAATGTAGGAGGCTCAAAATACAGATGCGCATTCATGGAGAAACCTGTGAGGAAGAAGAGCAGAAAGCTGCGGGCAGGTCCGAGGGATAGGCAGGTCTGGAAGGGAGGGATTGCTCTCCGCAGCAGCCATAAACATCTCCCAGCAGCAATGTGCAAGCCTCAGCTTTGCACAAAGTCTTGAACAGGCATGGACTGGTCACTGCACCAAGCCCAGCCCTCACAGTTTCCAGTCAAAGCACCTCTGGCAACACAACCCCTCTGCCAGAGACTACCCAACCACAAAGGGCTTGGGAAAATATGGAAGGGCAAAGGAAAACAAGACAGTATCGTTCTCTCCAAAGCTGCTACCTGTTCTCTGCTCCCTGGTTCCTGCTTCAGCTGTCAGACATTTAAGTAAAAGACAAAGATGTGCAATCACCTGCTGTTGGCAGTAAGAGAGTGCGACTACACTGTTTTTGCTTTCCCTCTCCAAAAGTAAATATTCTTTAAAAAGTTATTTGTTGGCAGCTTATTCCAAGAAAAACAACTGGTAGGTAGCTATAACTACCCAAAATAGCAAACAACCTAAATCAGTCAGTAACACAATAAACCCACAGAACAAACCAGCTACACAAGAGCTTTCCTCTGGATGAAGAAATTGCCCATGCACCCCACTTTCCACACCCAATGCAGGCCACCAAAATTACTATTTTCCAAAGAAAGATGAGCAGGCCCATTATCTCAGAAACTTCTAAGTGAGGAGTGCTCGTGCCCATGTCTCCAGCATCATGAATGGGGCACAAGGAGCAGCATGCAGTCAGGAAACTCTGGAAGGTGCTGGGATATGCTTGAGAATCATGGTGGGACCTTCACCTCCCACCACCACCACTCTGCCTCCCTGATACCGAGCTACTCATCCCACCACAGTCTCTGCAGAAGAACCAATCTTCCAGGCTAACTTCCACAGAGGGAAAGCACATTGCTCTGTGGGTTAACTGCTGCCAGCCCTCAGAAAGGATGAAAGAAACGGGCAAGCAAATTATACATCCCACACCGCTGCTGAACAGAGACCCTTAAAAAAAAAAAATCACATGCAGATGGGAGAGGCCACCTGTGCTAGCACCCAAGTCACAGTTCTCTGCATCTGGCAGGGCCTGTGACGTGAAAAAACTGAAGACAGTTTTTAAATTACACTTGTGATTTATGATCCAACACTTCAGCGCTCTTTGAGACTCTACATGAGCAAGAGTAACCTGCATAAGGAAAGAGACTGGAGTTGTGTCTGAAAGTTGGTAAAGATGGATAGCAAAGGCAAGAAGAGGCCACAGTGCAGGACAGGACAATGACAGACATCAAATAATACCTGAACTCCTATCTTGCAGTCAGGACTCAGGACCTAGTGTTGAACATACCAACATGTGTGGGAAAGCAGTGTGAAGGAGGAAAAGCTCTCACTGTGGAGATGCAGAAGCTGCAAACTGCCAGGACTCCTCCACTTTCATCTCCTCTCCAGCCTCCCAGGGCTGAGCAGGTGGTTCAGAGGCAGACACTTCCCTGCCTGGGCTGGCAACCCTCCACCTCACCCTAGAAAAGAGACTTTTCTCAGGCCTCCCAGCCTTTTTCAGAAAAACCAATGGTGCTCTGTACAACAGAGCTCAAGAGAAGAGGTAACTTTTAACTTTCCTTTACATTAAAACCCCACCTATAAGCATTAATGGGATGCTATAAGCATGAAAGGCAGTGTGATATATCTTGAGTATATAAAAATATGGACAGGTACCCAGGAAGCTGTAAAACAAGACCCACATTATAGATGGCAGTAAATGTAAAGTGTTAAAACACGTGGTATGCAACCATGAACCCAGGCTCTGAACAATCTCTTGGCTTGCCAGTCTCAGTACCAAATTGTATTGATTTTCCCACAAGATATAAGGTGCAATGAAGTAGAAACTTGGAGCAGATGAGTATGCAGCGTCAGTGTAAGTGGATCTCTGTAATTACAGCTATTAGAGAATATCAGGCTTTGGGGAAAACACTGCCCAGTAATGGTGTGGAATTACAAGAGATGCTGTCTCCAGGCTGGTTTCCTAAGGTACCTGGTAGGTCCTGCCTGGTCCTCTTGGTGATGAAAGGAGCAGCTGCAGGCAAGCTGCTGGGGAAAGGTGCAGCCTCTCCCGTGCCCAGCAGTCCTGTCATCAAGCTAGGGCAGGTTGCAGCCATCTGGCTATGCTGCAACAGCACAAGAAGGGACAAATTCAGAGCTCACTACTAAGCTGCAAGCGATGGAGCACCCAGTGCTAGAGTGGGAGGCGGCCATGCATGAACAGAAACACCATCCTACTCACTGCACAGACAGGCAAGGGGATGCAAACAAGCCAAGGGACTGGCCCAAAGCCATCAATGGTGGTAAAGCTGGGAACTAAATTCAGGCAATGTGATTTCCCATCTGGGGTTTTCACCTGAGACAAAAAAAAAACAAAAAAACACCAAAAAAACCCCAGAAGTTTTGGATGGGAAAGCTGTTGGTCTCCTGCTGTGGCTTTGTGTTGGGCTGTCAGAGCTGGCAGCTCATCCCCAGCTCAGCTTCCCAAGGCAGAGCCAATTGGGGAGGCAGGGTACATCAAGTGGGAAAGCAGAGAGTACTGTAAGAGAGGCCCTGCTCTCCAATTATCCTGATGAAATCACAATTAGGTCATGGGCACAGGCAGCCAGCAGAGAGGCCGATGCTCTGATCCATAGATTAGCACCCAGAGATGCAGGTAGGGCTGAGAGCAGAGGGGCAGGCTCTGCTGTTTTCCTCACCTGAAGGCCAGCTACAAGAAAGGGGGAAGTCACTGGTATAAGGTGGCCACCTACATCACTTAAGAAAAGGGCCAATCCCAACCTGAGCACCACTGAAGCACAGCAAAAAAACTACCCCAGAGTCAAGAAACACACCCTCCCTATGAGCTGTCTTGTCTCCTCCCCTTCCCTACCCTTCCTTATTCCTCCCAAACAACTGTTGAAAAAGAAAAATTAGGAAACTGGTTTCAGGAAATGCATACAGGCCCTTTCCACTGAGAAGAATTTGCAATGGAAATAGGTATGGTTGTTCAACTTCCTGCTGGCTTTAAATCCTAACACATGTATTTTACAAGCAAATACATGGATAAGAAAACAGGGTAGTTGCATCTGGGAAGTTTCAAGAATTGTTTTGATAATGCTTTTAGGTGTTTGTTTTGGTTTTTTTAGCACTTAATGGTTAAGAGATTTTTTAAAGATCAGTTTTTGGAGCAAAATAGGATTTATAAGAGTATTGGTGAACTCTAGTCTCCAGAAATGGAATGGTTCACACGGCACATGTCCTACTGCACTACAGCTCCTGCAGCAGAAAGTTCCAGACAGCTAGTGGCACTGGGTTTGGGTGATAAAAGGTGGAAGCTGTTGGCCAGCAGCATAAAAGCAGACAAATGAGTATCCTGGGACAGCAGGAGCCCAGTCTGCTCCTGCCCATGGGGCACTCACCCTCTGGATGGCTAACAAGCTTCCACAGAGAAATAGGGTCCTCTCTTCTGGGAGTGGTTCAAGTGCCCCCCTAGAAGAAGGAATACAGAGCAGGAATGAGAGGGATCCCTCTCTACCAGGACAGACAGTCCTGGCTGTTTGGACTCAGGCACGTCTCGGGACACACTTTGGTTAGTACTCAAGTTGCCTTCCCCAGCTTCCCTGGACAGCACTTAGGATGATCTTGTACTGAAAGAAGAAAAGCAGAGCCAACCCCCATCCATCCTCTCTCACAGGTGGTATTCCACAGGCTGCTAATCATATCTTGCAAAATTTTATCTTTTCCAGGGAAAGGTGGTACAGCACTTTTCTTCCTCCTTGTTTTTCAAGACAGAGGGTAAAGCAGCACAGGTGCAACAGCATCTTCTCCACAGGTGAGTTGTGGGTGAGGGACAGTCCATTTTGGGATGAGGGACCAAAACTGAGTTTCCTTGTCACCCTTCCATTCCCAATGGGACACCAATAAAAGCTCATTCAAAAACAGAGCTCAAAGGAACAGCCAAGACCATATACTTCCAGAGTATCTTTTTATTAGTAGGCTTTTTTAAATTTACATGCACAAACATAACAATCATCCTCCCGTGTTCATTTAGTCCTTGCAGGGCCTTTGCAGGTACACACCTTGATTTATTAGCAGAGCAAGGATGGAGGGGAAAAAGACACCACAACAAAAAGCAAATCTGCAGGGCTTGCTTTAGCACATCTGGGAGAAGCAGCTGGGGAAAATACATCAGAAAAAGCAAGAGAGGGGGTATCTTAGGGAGCCAAAGACAAGGTGGAAGCAGAGAGAGGAGATAAAATGAAGCAAGGAGGCACCAGCTACTGAGACCCTGTCCCTGCTCTCCTTCTCACCATGATACATTATTAGCAGGGTGACACAACGTAGCAAACATGAATATGCATCAGTCATTATGCAGCAGATATTCAGGGGCATGCTGCTGATTTATGGACCTGGCAGCTACAGCATCAGCCAGCTGCAGCCTAGAGGGATGGGGACACTGAGCACTGCTGGCAGAGAGGTCCACAGAAGACCTCCAAACTCAGCCCTTCAACAGCCATGAATGAATTCAACACAACCAAGTCTGTAGCCATGGAGAGCCAGCCAATGCATTGTGTGTGCAAAGCTGGGAAACCATCACACAACCTGACAGAAATGTCCAAAGGTTACAGTGCAAGATTTAAGTTTGGATCGGCAGAACTTTATTAAGTTAGGGTCCTGAATTACCCAAACCTCACTTCACTTCTTATAGTAAATCTCAGCCACATCAGACTTGTTAACATGATGCTCATATCCCCTCCCTCAGCAGAAGTCTGGATTAAAAAAAAATCCAAGCAATGTTGCTGTGAGGGAGTTAGGTGCATCACTGTCACATCACAGACCTGCTACAAAAAAGACTGAAGATGTGAGGATTGCAGCTCTCCACACTGAAAAGGAAGGCATTCCCCTTTTGGATCTGGAGCAACAAAGGGATACTGTCCAAGGACTCATCCTGCCTGTCTTGCAAGCATCACAGAATGGACACAGGAGACATGCTCCACTCTGAGTGGCCTCCACACAGGTTCATATATCCCACCCCTCAGCGACACATGACTGGCACAGCAGATAAAGGAACAAGGAACTCCACTCTGCATGAAGAACCCACAACAATTAAGTGACTTCCTGACAGTCACACAGGAAACTTATGGTAAAGCTGGGGATTTCTGTTCCCCCACATTCGAGCTTTTGTCGTAAAACATGTGCTCATCAGTGGCTGCGGTTGAGTGTGCAGGGACAGGAGCACAAAGCCTTCTCCACCACCTCTGTCGCAGCCTCCAGCATCTGCTGGCAGACCTGCACAATCAGCAAAAGCCAGGGGGGGTTTCCTTCCAGAGCTTCCTTGGGAGGCCACAGCAACAACGACAAGCAGGATTTGGGTGGGCTCACAGCCAGCATCTGTAGGCCAAGTAAAGCTGAAAAGAAACCACAGAAATGCACGACACCAAGCCTGTGTTAGATGTGGTTCCTCAACACTGGAGCTCAACAAGTTGATTCACAAATAAGCAAAGCCCCTGAGAGAGAAGAGTGGTTGAAGTCCCTCTGATCATGCCTAAAGGTTAGATGTACCTACATCTTTGTAGAAACCCTCAACTTAACTCCAGTCTCTCGGACAACCCTGGTAGAGGCAATAGGCAGATCCAGATCTGGCTTTGGTACTGCATTTGACATGGCCATAAAGCTCCAAAGACCCTGCCCAACTTAGGGGTTCCTCTACACAGATCAACAACTGATGGAGAAAAGAGCAACAGTGGCCTCAGTCCTCACTTGCAACAGGCACAACAGAGTGGGAAAACGCTCCAGTCACATAAACCAGATAGGCTTGATTGAAAGAGGTACAGATAGGAAGCAAACCATGCCCTGAGCTTCAGGGATGATATCTTGATGTGGAGAAGAGTGTCAGAAAGTCCATGAAGTGAATAGACAAAGAAATGCAAGGGAACCTGGACACAATCCCCTAACTGCAAACAGAAAGAAGAAAACCTTAAAGTCTTTAGACCAAGAATGTCTTCAGTAAGAGAAGTCAGCCAGAGACCAACACCTGCATGCAGTTGGTACTACCCTGGCAAGCACCTGGAGACCAGACACAGCTGACACTGGTAACACCCTGCCCTTAGCACCCGATTTATCCTGAGAGCACAGAGAGAGACCGTGCAAAGTACAACCCAAAACATCTGCAACATGAGCTGGAGGAGTCACAGCTTGGGAAAAGTACAATGGGGCAATGTGATCCTGCAGGTGCCCTTCTAAGCTAAAGCATCCTTTTGTCAGGCATGACAACACAACCTCCATCACAGATCAACCTCTGCATGGCAAAGTCCTCAGGCAAATCCCATGCAGCAGCAGGAAAAGCTCCTGCACATTTGAACAAAAGCAAACCAAACAAAAAAAAAAACACCAAAACAAAAAAACCCCAAAAAAATCCCAAACAAAATCAAACAAAAAACCAGAAAACAACCAAAAAAAAACCCCAAACAAAACAAAACAAACAAAGAAAAAAGGGACTTCTGAACTTTGAACTGTATTGCATGGTAATTACTGCAATGTGACTTCATCAGGGCAGTGTAGGTGATGGTTGGGCATCAATTACATCATTGGGAATTCTCCACTGACCAAAACTTTCTTCTACTCTTTCCAGTGGAAACCATTTCTGGTCCCAGAGCAGGGTCTCATCCTGCCAGATTATCTGAAAAGCAAAAAAAGCAGGCCCCTACGCCAGTTTTCTCTTTGAAAAATGTCTAGCTCTGGTTATGCCTGCTGTCCATACAACATTCAAATCTTTATCTTCTTAAGCCACTGACTTCCCTAACACCTTGCAGCAATGAGATGCCAAAACTATAAACATCACTTGTTTTTACATGCATATATATGGCTTCCCATCTTCTTTCCTGATGTCTAGCCATCTCTTCCCAGCCCCTCAAGATTTTCTCATGCTGCTGCTCAAGCACAGCTCTGCAACACTGGGGAAGCACACATTGCAGAGACATTTAGAAACACAGCAGCATTCACTGGATTTATTCTTGGACTTTATAAGGCTCATGCAAACAGTTCTGTATTTGACCTGAAAAAAATAACCACAGAAAGCAAACTTAGAACTTCAAAGACAACTTCTCCTGACAGCCCTAAGCCATCATCTGCATCCAGTATGGACAAGGTGCAAGTGTTTACAGCTTCCCAAAGGAAGGGATAGGACAGCCCAAGCCAAGGAGTAAGAACCAGACAAGTGAGTCCCACAAATGAGATCTCACCTTGAAAGTTCACCCTAAGGAAAGGGCAAAAAGTAGAGTCCTTGCATTGATGCCACTAAAGCCAAGACAACTGACACTGGTTGAGGATTTCACTTTGTCTATTTTCATTTTCAACCTTAGCCCATTTGGAGCACTTACCCTCTCTGCATCTTGAGACAGCAGCGAGGCAGACTGACATTACCTTTGAAAGCACAAATACGCCTTTGTTCAGCCAGGGAGGCACACAGAGCGCCTACAGAGCAACTATAAAACTCAGCCATCATAAAGTGGAAGAAGAAAGGAGGTGGCAGAGTTGTTTCCTCCTGCCTGGAGATCTGCCTGCCATGAGGAATTGCATATGGTGCTGGCACAGAGAACTTGCTCCTGGGATCAGCAGCTGAGTGTTTTCCCAGGACCCTCTGCTAAGAGGCTTTCCCATACCACTGCCTCCTAAGCATACACAGAGGCTCCCTAAGGAGTTTCTGCAACAGGGTGACAAAAATAAGTGCAATGTCTGGGTTCATCCAGCCTTGTGTGGGTACAGGCATCTGTTAGACAATGCCTGGGGACCACAGCACAGGAACTCCAGCAGTGAAAATCACGCTGACTCACAGTTCTTTGGCTTTGGTTGAACATATAATAAATACATAAATAAATAAACCAAAATCGGAACCTCCCTTCAGCCCACTGGGAAAAATCCAAGCATCTGCCTTCAATTCCCCAGCGCATAACAATACAACTTTATTATTACAAGTAAAATGATTATATTTTCTATATGCTGTTCTATATGCTGTGTGTGTGAAGATCTGTTACACAACCTACATCACTCTGCAAATCCCTGACTGCTGGGAGTATTTCATGCTATGACCCTTTGCCATCAGCCCCCAGCAAATGAGTCCTGACCTTTTATTCAGCTGGTCATCCCTGCCTTGCAAGCACGAGCAAAGACACAAGAACTGAAGCTCTGATACTTAAGCCATGATCTCTGGAAAGGGGGTTGAAAACTGGACTGAAAAGCTCATACAAGTACCTCCTGGGCTACAGCAAATACCACTAAAAGCAGCTCCAGGCAGGGCTGGGGGGATACAGAGATGGGATGGTGGCAGAGATGGGTGGAGGCATCATCTCTTTCCACACCCTCAGGCTTTTTTTGCCTGCTACTATAAAGACAGACTGTAACAGCTAAGAAGGCACTGTTCAAGTAGTGGGAACCTGGTCCTATGCGTGATCTGAGGTTCCTCTCCAATTCTGCTCACCCACACCCACAAAATTTGCCCTTTGCTGACCATTCGAGATTGCAAGGGTGTCTGAGTAATGCTAAATGTCACAAGGCTGCTAAGGGTTTTATTTCTTTCCCCAGTGGTTTGGAAAAAGAAAGAAATGGACAGGTGATGTGAACTGGCACTGTTAAAGATGATCCAATCCAATAAGATCATGTGAACTTCCTGGCTCTTGTCATGACCCCATCTGTCTTGTGGGCTTCGAGCTGGATTAAAGAATTGTGCACAAGCTATGAAAATGATCCCCCTGAGGAAACAGTCATTTGGAACAACTACAGAAAATCTTCACTTTTGGACAAGAACCTCTTTCACAGTTCTGGTGGTTTGGGCTTTGGCTTTTTTTTCCTTAAGGGAGGAGAGAACCACAACAGTATTTGCAGTCAGAGGCTCTGCTCTGTGGATCCGTATCTCCTCAGATCCTTGGTATGATAAAATTCTCTTTCCTTAGAAGAATAACTTCAGTGCTTAAACTTGAACTCTGAATTTTAGTCTTGCCAATATTGTGAGATCTCAAACATGATCATGTACCTTCACAGGAGCCTGCCAGAAACAAGCCACCAGTTAGATTTTGAACAGGGGTGATGTGCTTATAAAGCTCCCTCTTCACTTAACAGTAGTGGAGCTCACCATGTGTTGCTTTTCAGGGCTCCTAAGTAACACACAGCAGTCTCTCACTCTTGTACATCATTCACACCTAGCTAGAAATAAACTGCTGCTTGGTTTCTCCCTTAAAATCCTTTTATTTTCAGAAAGCAACACCCTGAGGACTATGCCTGTCCCTACAATGAACCTTCAAGGCCACAGCATGGTGTAGTGGGTACAGTTCATACAAAGCTCTCATTGTTCCCACACAGGAACTTCAACTGAAGAAATAAAATTAATTAATCAAGTGTTTGCAAAAAGCTTTTCCTAAAAATGAAAAAAACCCACAGAAAATCACCATCTCACAAGCCAAACCAGCCAACTTCAACGTGAAGCACCACTCAAGCAAAAAGACAAGCTGCAGTGTTTTGTAATGTGATTATATTAACACAAGATAAAAATTCCTATTCCAACAGCAAAGAAAAAATAGATCTCAGAAGACTGAAAGTTTGTCAACTTAGCCTCACAATCCATCCTTAAAAACTTCCATTAGAGCTTGTCTCACTCTTAATCACTTCCTTCCATCAAAGGCTGATTAGACTCTATAATTTACCATTATTGCCTTTCACCTGTAGACTTAAGATTAGGACAGAGAGGGTGAAGACCTGCATTGAAGGAAAATGTATTGTAGGTTAGTACTTCTTGCCCAAATGGAGAGCTTCCATAAAGAAACTGTTCCAAGTGATGATTACCATTCCACAGGCTTCATTTTCCCTTACTTCCTCGGTTTTGATCAAACTCAGGACATACTATGTCAACTCCAACAGAAAATCTGAATTAAGCTAACAGTCAAAACTCTGATCAGATATAAAAGTTCATGTAGTTGGCCTTTTTTTCCTCCCTTTAAGTGCCTGCATGGTCATAAGACAACACCAGTGTGACTGGCCAAGGTCATTGTGAAACACACAGCCAATGGCCCAGGCTGAGTTTTATAGGGTGACAACTCCTCCACACCACTTTAGACAAGTGTTTTATTCTTTATTCTACAAGTATACACTTTAAGCTAGTGTTTAGTTCTTTATGCTAAAGCCCCAAAAGCAACTGTTGTTTTTGCAGAGCACAAATGCAAGTTCAGAGAGCATTCTGAAAAACACAATGAACACGGACTTTATGAAGTTCACGCAAAGGTTTTTCACTGTACCTAAACATGAAGTGTGCTCTCTAGGTCTAAACTAGATACCTTCTTTTAAACCCATGGAGGCAATTTACCCTCTAAAATAGCCACTTTTCATCCAGTAGCATCCAGTAGCAAGATATCTCCGTGAGTTGTGTGGGTGCCTGAAACAGCTTGACAAGCACACTTCATACAGCCCTCTTAAGATAAGGCTGCCATAGCTAAATGAGGCAGAGAAAAGGTATTTACTTGAAACAGGTTCTCATTCCTCTGACAGCATCCCATAGTGTGAACTTTGCTGCTCTTGCATGGTCTGGAGCAAGGCAAGTACTTGCATTTCCCAGCCACCACCAAGTGAGTGTGGAAATGCAGTAGGAGAGGAGGATCCTGCCACTTGGCTGGGCTGGCATCCCCTCCAGCCAGCCCAGGCTGCAGGCTGGGTACCCACAGCACCACGTATTGTCTGTGCCTTGCTCGCAGCAGCTGCAGCGCCAGTGGACAAAAGCTCCCACAACCTCTCCAAAGCTGAATTTGCAGCAACACGTTGCTCCTTAAGGAAAAAGCCACAACATGCTCTTTTCAAAGTAGCCAGCTGGTGAAGAACAACAACACGGAGAGAGGAAAAAAAAAACACAAACCACTTAGCACCACTTCCCTTTCTTTCTCTCACACAGAGTTGAGAAGCTTATATTAATTGCAAAGCATGAGAATCTGAGCAAAAACCCTCCTTGGGCAACCAGGGCCAGCCCCAGGAAAATATTTGCATCTATGGGATGTGCAAGTTGTGCAACCAGCAAAACATCAAGACAGATAAGGCAGGGACCTTTTGTTAGGATCTACAGAAACTTCCAACTCTGTATTGCTGACTTAGGCTAAGACAAGCTACTTTAATTTTCCCTCCCTTGCTCTAGCCTTCACAGGGGAAATAATACCAGCCAAATTCACATCCAGTCTGAAGCAACTAAACAGTATTTGCAGAGCTGAATCAGAAACCAAAGCAGCCTTTGGTGGACTACCAGAGGGAACTGGGTTTCCTGAGATGGGAGTTCTCTTCCCACCCTAAAGGTAAAACCTTAAGGAAGTTGTTGGTGCAATAAGGTTGGGTCTACCACAGACACAAAAGGCAACTTGATGGTATTACACAATTTCCCATGCTCAAGGCTTGATATGACCTTGTCTGCCTAGATTTAGTTACATATATATGTTATTAGGGAGTCAGGAAAATTAGTTAAAAGGTCATATAGTTACAAAACCTTTGTGAAAGGGATGAAGGGATGGATGGATGGATGGATGGATCCTGGTTTCTCCCGCCAGCTTTCAAAGACCTGTATGTGCACCTGTTCAACCAGGAGAGCAAACAGCTGAGTGACACTGCTGCAAATCTTCCAGAGACCTATAAAATATCTCCTGTTGACAAGGCAACCAGCATGCTGTCGGTGGCAAAAATGAACAAGTAAAAAGTACTGTTTTGGCAGGATGCTGCAAGCAGAAGGCCAGCCCTAAGCACGTACCTAGGAATGCACAGGAGCTGCAGGGACCCCGTGCTGTGCCAGGTGCCTCCCTGTTGGGACGCTCTTCAAACACTTCTGGCTGTTTACTGTACCAAAGGTCAGAGGGAAAGGACAGCAAGGAAAGTATCAGAGAAAAAACATATGGTAACTGCAAGCCCTGATATGCCTTCCTTAATGAATTAAAAATCTCCTGAGGGTTTTCATACTTGCCCTCTCTGTTCCCTAAAAGCATGAGATGAAAAGTACAAAAGTTGGTGGTAGACACATATAGCCAGGAAAGACAGCAGGGAGAGATTAGATGCATTGTGAAGTGAGGAAAATACACCATATAATGGAATATAATGTATTTTTTGCCTTTTTCTGTGGCACAGTATGTGTGTTTCCCACCTAGGACCAGTCAGAAATTTCACCCCTAACAGACTTCCCGCTATTGTAAAGTTTGAAGTGACTGCAGTGCACACACCAGACAGACTCTCCAGAACACCATTTTATGGGTGTCTGAAGTGATGGAAATTATAGCATGAGTATCAACAACAAACAAAATTGGGGTATAAAACTGTTTCTTTCTTCAGGGTTGTAGCATTGAATCATGCTGACAACACAGACATGAGCTGGAGAGTAAGGACTCTGGCATGGCACCACCCCCTACTGAGCAGGCTTGCAACCAGCTGTCGGCACAGGGACTCAGAGGCTGAGTTCAAGCTCTGTGGGCTCCTGCTGCAGACAGGTTTCTCACTCCCAAAACACCCAGTTATACTGCAGTTCTGCCACTGGGCTAATTCTTCCCCAGCAAAAGGCATGATGGAACAAGTGCTCAAAATCAAAGGGGAAACTCAGCCAGTCAAGAAAATCCTCCCCAGGCTATGAGGCTTTATTCCTTTCAGTTGGCTCAACTTCATTTTTCTAGTTCCTTCAAGAACAGCTCTAGGTCTCCTCCAACCTGCTCCCTGCAGACCATGCAGGGGTCTTCAGAGAAACCATAAAGGTCCAGGTCAAACAGGATACAATCTACAGAAACTTGCTCCATCATCCCCAAAGCCACAATATGGCATGTAGCAGTGCTTCAGTGTTAGGAAAAAGGCTCTTTTTCCCGTAACAGGAAAAGTTTTACCCAGCAATTCTAGAACACCCAGACATGCAACCCTTTCTGAGGCACTGGAGGGCTCCTGCCGCTATCACCTGCTGGTTTGCAATCTGAAGTCCCCATGCCATTGTTTCAGCTCTAGATATAAAGGTCTCATGTCTTTCCCCACTCCAGCATGATACCTGTTTGGGCACATGCAGGAGGTCAGGAGCTCCTGAGAAGTACCCGAGTGATCCCGACCTATATTAGCAGCTACCTGGCCTCAGTATGAAAGGATGAACCAAGGACAAAACTGTTCCATTCACACCTACACTTTCTGCCTTCACTTGGTTAAAATATCTCTTGGTCCAGAGCTGGGACAGGATTGGAGCTCTGTCCTAGGAGCACCTCTGAGAGGTATTTAACTTGGTCTTCCAGTTGCTGTCTGGACAGCATCCCTCCCCTCCACTCTTGGTGAGCAAGGAATCAAAGTGAAGGGTAACTTCTTCATCAAAGGAAGATGAACATGCTTACCAGATCAGACAGCCAAGGACAGACCACATTCAACAGTCTTGCCTCCTTTGTGGTGCCCTAGCATGCTCAGGGCAGCTAGGTGGGGCTCATCTCACCTACAGCACAGATATGTTCACAAGAGCCCATCATCCAGAGCCTCTCTATCATCAAGAAGCAGAGACAGGCATGTCTGTCTGATCTGTTTCAGGTATCCACCTACATTATGATAAGGTGGAAGTGCTCACTTCCTCTGCTGCCTGTATAGGGGGACCCAGGGGCTGGGATGTTAGATGCCAACATCTGGAAAGGGGAATTGCACCCTGATGTTCCCCATCTTGCACTTTACTGGTAAGCTTTTCAGAGAGAGACTATCTCACCCTGCACCTAACACAAAAGCACTTCAGTCCCTAAGGCCCAAAGGTAACACTACACTTCAAGTGGGAGATGAGAGGCCCAAGCCCTTAAGTGTTTACCATCAAGAAAACTTCACAACATCTTCCCTGTAATGATGTTCCAAGTGGATCCAAATAATTTTGGGGGATGGCTGAAGAGAAGGCAGAGCTGCAGATCTCAGCCTGCCTCAGTGTTAGCAGGTGAAGAAACGAGAACATCCCAGGCTCATGACACTTTGTGCTGTGAGAACCCAGAGTGCCTGCAAGGCTCACTTTGTGCCCCTCAAGAGATGCCCCATGACAGGCAGGGAGGGATGAACACACGCAGCAGGGCTAGGTCAAGGACATGGGAGAGGACTGCCATTTCTTCTAGCAGAGAGACTTGGGATTTACAGGCCAGCCTTTAGGACTCTTCTCTGATATACAATCCTTTGGGGCAGGCAACACAGGAGCTTGATGCAGACAACTGCAAAATAATGAGTCTAGGGGAATCAAGTCAAAGCAGATGGTGCACGTTAAATGGAGCTGTCACACTGCTGGGCTGGCCAGGGGAGAGATGGAGGAGGTATTCTGAGATCTGTGAAGCCATCAGCCCTCGTGCTACAGAAAACAACAAAATTAAGCTCAGACAGGGAGTGCAGGCAGAATAACTTCCCTGATAACATGATGCATGGGGCATAACTTGCTACAAAGGGCCCTCAAATCAAATAGGGGGAAAAAAGCAAGCATGGAAGAGAC
The DNA here is from genome assembly GCA_013400635.1 of Hypocryptadius cinnamomeus. Lineage (NCBI taxonomy): Eukaryota > Metazoa > Chordata > Aves > Passeriformes > Zosteropidae > Hypocryptadius > Hypocryptadius cinnamomeus. The sequence goes on along the minus strand of VYZP01078241.1, from coordinate 58,073 downwards.
TGCACAACATTAACCCATGGTGGTACTGAACTGAAGGGTTCAGAAGAAAATGAAAAGTTTAACTGAGCTCCCTGAAAGTGTGACTTACTGTTGGCAAAGCTTTTTCTTCTACCCCAGCATTCAGTTGCCACCAAGCTCACAGGCTCCTACCTCAGATTTTAAACATTATCTCTTTGCATTCCAGTCCCAACAGTATTTGCTCCCAATGCCCCAGGAGAGCAAGCCATGCTGAGAAAGTGTGACTGCTGGTTGTCCACCTCCCCGCAGCAGCTGCCAGTCACATCCCAGTTCCACAACACAACCCATTTGATTATTTGATCTGTTCAGGTGGTAGTGTTCTTTTTCTCCTCCTCTGGGATTTCTTCTGTAATTGCTCTAAGCTGCAAATTGAATAAACTAATTCCAGGCACAGAGACTTTGAAACATAGGAGATGAAAACCTGAACTGACCTGAGAGATGCTGCACTACCCACCAGCCCAGCCACTGCAGTCAAGAGAGTTCAACCAACTTCAGTTGAACCTGAACAAGACCTCACAACCCTGTTGCAGTGCAATTGCAGGGCTTGCCAACAAATGCATGTACTTAGTAGCATGCTCTGAGAAAGCCCAGCCCTCTCCTAGGCACTCAGCTTCCCACCTCTTCACAAGGAGCACACTTCAGATAAGCAACTCTATATATCTTTTTTTTTTAAACTGTACATCTTCCACTAAAATTCAGGAGGGCTTTCCTTAGCCTTCTCAAGAGCATCCTTGTTTTCCCTTTCCAAGGCAACTACCTTGTTTTTTCTTTAACACAGTAGAAATTGCAAGCCAGCTTTCACAGCTCAGTTTGCATCCGTGGATTGGTGACTACAAAATCCAACTAGCTGCCCTGGGCCTGTACAAATCCCCAGCCAGGGACCTGTACCTTATGGGCTGTAATCCTCCCCCATTTTATCTCTAAAGCTGGCTAGTACCAGAGGCTCTTCCCTACCACCTCCCTCAGAGAATCACCACCAAAACCTCCCTTCTTGCCACAGCAAGGACTCAGCAACAACTGCCCTGTTTAGAGTATCTGAACATGCTACAGCCCCATTAGAATCCAAGGAGGAAGACAAACCTAAATCCCAGGAATTACACCTCTGCATGGGCAGTTTCATCTCAGCAGCTTCCCTTTGCTCACCTCCCATCCTGAACAGGGTTATCATCCACTCCATTGTTGCTCTGAATTACCCCAGAGGTGAGCATATTTCAGCAACAAATTAAACTGTCACAATACATTCCTTTCTACACTGTTTTTTAAAACACGTGAGCCCTGGCTGCCAGAGATTTGTTTTGGAAAGATTAGATTAGGTGCCTCGGAAACTGCTTTGTGAAAAAAAGTAAAGGGTTTTTGCTTCTTGAAGAAACCCACTTTTTTTTTTTTTTTTTTTTTTTTGTCCCTGGGAGGTTTTTTTTTTTTTTAGCCCTGGGAAGTTTGTTTTATTTTTCAACCTCAAAAATTTGGTCAATTAACTACACCTTGTTTTTTAGATCTTTCCACAAAAATGTTCCTCGGTGCAGATGACCAATAGGGAGATTGCTCATTTTGCAATCATCTGCCACCAACACAAATTAAGATTCTAAAGCCCTCTGATTTTTAAAATAATCCCCATCATGCCTACAGCATTTCTATTCAATTGATCAAATCTTCTTACTGTTTTGCCAACTCATAACAAGACACTCAGTTTTACCAGGGGATGTCTATCCATTTCTTCAGACACAAGCCCCACTTACAGCCTGGAAAACTGACATGCAAAGGACTGCCATCCCAGCCCTCCACTCACATCACTTCCAAGACCAGACACCTAAAATATTAAAATAACAGTCAAGACAGCCTTGCTTGAAATGATAAAAGGAATCAAACCCCCACCTTCTCAGGGCTCATTGTGGTAAGAAAACACTTCTCTCATCAGAAAATCAGCTTAGCAACATGTCAATAGCTGGGTGCTGAATTTTTTGACGCTCATCAGTTACCAAAGGAAATGGGAAGCTGACCTTGCAGTCAAAGTGCCAGACTACGACAACAATTTCTGTTCTCAGCTTTGCTTTAGGCTCCTCCAGTTAATGTGAATCTTCATTCCCCAGTTCCCAGCTGGAAAACAAGGGGTTGTAATAATGTGTCTCCTCTCCCCGCCCAGTGGGTGCCCCAGCTATAGGCACTGGTAGATGTTTGGCACTTTTTCACTTTCTAGCAGATACGAGCCCAATCTATGAAGCCAAGCCTGGGCACTTCATGGATTGGAAAAGGGTGGCTGCTTGAGACATACCCCACAGAGGAACAGCAGAGGTATAAACTGATGTCTACTGAACACAGTCTAATGTGTCCATCCTACAAGGAATGTGAAGCAGAGGACATCTTGTCCAGCCCCTGACAATCAGGTGCAGTAATTGTGGGGATCAGATGACTATAATTTGCTCATGAATCAGAGATTTCCACCCTCATCCATCTACCTCCCTGCTTTGCCACAGACCTGGTGAGACCCTGCACATGTCCCTCTGACTATGAGCCACATCAGTACATAGCCTTGTTCCTGTGGAAAAGCAGAGGCTGAAGCACTTTTCCAGGTCTAGATCTGACTCTCACACACTTCCATTTCCTACCTCCACCGTGGTCATGGTAGTAATTTCTTTCCAGTGCATATGTTTTGAGAATCAATACCTTGATATTTGGAAATTTTAAGGACCACCAGCATAGCTACAGAGCCATCAGCTGCAACTGAGTACTGCAGAATGGAGGAGATGCAGCTGTACTCTTAGGAGGAGAGAGAGCAGATCTGACTCTTTAAGACTTCAGTACAGCCAGCACACACCTCAGGAGAACGATGAGGCAGAAAGTGAAGCAGGGATTTGTGTGCACCTCCTCATCCATCAGCAGCTACGCTGACTGCCAGATGGGAGGTGACACCACCAACCAGCACAGCGATGTCCTCCCCCTGCCTAGCCCCCAGCACTTATCCTCACCCTGCCTCCCACATCAGTGGAGCAAGAAGGCAGCACATGCTTGTCAAAGCAGGTCAGGGAGCAGACCACTCGCCCAAGGCTGCCTGTGTGGAAAGTGGGACAAGCCCTCCAGAAAAAACTGACTGGCCTCTTACAATATAATGCAAATCAGGAAAAGGCCAGGAGAAACAAGATTGGGAGAAATCTTGCATGACCAAGGTTATATTGTAAGGTTATGTATTCATCCTCTGCACACAAGGGGGGAATCAAGGGGTGTGCATGCACACACCGGCCAGGAGGTACCTCCTGCTTTCACCAGCATTTGCTAGGTTTGCACTCCACAAAGCAGAGGTGTGCTCTTCACAGCAGGAGTCTAGCAGAGTGGAACCCAAAAAGAGCCATTGCATCTACAGACAGAGATCCAAGGGGAGACAATGAAAAAAAAAATCACAGAATTAGCATACACACAAGCCAGGATCAGTCCCATACAAGAAACAGTGATGTTTTATTTACTTAACATAATCAACTACTATTGTATCTATTTATCATACCAACTAAAGCCTGGTTTCTCAAGCCCAGCCTTTTCCTGGAGAATGAATTCCAGTCCCTCACATAACATTAAGCCCCTGACATCCAACGCAAAGCCATCAGCAGGGAAGGAGCATGGCTGCTACAATCACTACAGAAACAGAGGACCTAGTGCGACATCAGGAATATTGCTCTGGCTCCTGAAGTGGCTATCTGGGGTGGGATGGAATCCATCATTTGCAGGCTCCAAATTTATACATTCAGGCTTATTCTATACACATGGTTTGAAGCAGGCTGACTAGAGCTGGATGTAAGCCATAGAATTGCTGAAGATAGCACAGAGTGTCAGAGTGCTCAATGTGATCCTGGAGCAGGCTGACACGGTGGCTGCCTGTTACCCCAAAAAACTGCTGATGAACAGAGCTCACTTCTCAGCAAGCCTCTAAACAAGATCTCAGCTTGCCTCAGGCACAAGCACTTGCTGGCCAGACTCTTTGGAGATTTTTCACTGCTTTGCCTTTCTCAGGGAGTATGACCCCATGCACTTCCACTTCCAGCCATACCTCGGTTCAGCCCTGACCAGCAGGAGAGCCAACACACCACCCTGCAAAGCAGCAGCCTCCACAATGCCTTTTTCCACTGAGCTCCTCCTCGTTTCTCTCTCTGCAGAGCCTCACCCAGGGAGAACAGGGCAGCCTGGAGCAGCCCCCGCTGTGCACACCTGCATCTCTCATTTCACTCCTACTCCCTGGCTTTTTAGATCTTGCGCCTCTTCTTCTCCCAGTAAGAGCACGACATCCTCTTCATTTCACAGGCCACAGCTTCTCCTTCACGTCTGCTGTTCTCTCAAGGATGCTAAACAAGCAGAAGACGTACAGGCATCTTCCCAGAGACATTGCAGCAATGTCTGTTTCGTATTCGTCAAGTTATTGCTCCCACACACACACATTTAAACTCAGCTCCACCAGCTCTCAAATTTAACTTGCATACAAGCAGTCTGATCTATAATGGATTTAGCTATGCAAAAGGAAAAATCCTCTCAAAGTTTGGCCCACAGCACAGCACTATACAAGTACATGGGCTGCCACTGCCTCTGCATTATCAGAGTGCCTCACCCAGGGTATCCTACCCCTTCAGCAGATTGGCTGGATATCTGCTGGTTATCTGCTAGGTCACTATCCCTCCTAAAGAAAAGTCCAGTGAGACCAGCAACTAGCTTAGCCAAGACCAGATGGGGGGTCAAGACTCCCCAGTTCACAATCCTGTGGCTTTAACCACAAAGTCATCTTTCAGCACAGAGATCAGCTATTCCAAGAGCCCACATTGCTGTCAGATGGGCACCACAGGCAGGTCATGCATTAAGACAGTAAGCATGGAAAGACTATTCTCTGTAGGCATTCAGGTCAGTTAGCACCACACAGAGGAAGCTATAGAACCATATCCCACTGGTGAGAAATTGATAATGGGGTTTTGGTTTTACTGAGCCGGTCATTAAACAGTGCTGGTCCCACATTACAGAGAAATAGGTACCAACACACAGAATAAACCAGATCATCCTGAGGTATTTACCTCTGGATATCTGTAATTATAAACCAAACATCATCAGCTTCTCTCTCTCCCTGCAGTAAATAATTAACTGCAAAAGAGTATTCCTCTTGGCTCCATCCTCCCCAATCAATTCTGCTTTGCAACAATGTGCCGCCTGGATTGCTCACTGTATCAGTGCACCCGAGTGCTCCCCAAACCCCCTCAGAAGACAGACAGGTGAAACTGTTCACTTCAGTACAGCACAGACCTTTCCTTCAGGGTACAAGGGGGCATCGTGGCATAACTCCCAGTACTTCAAGCAGTCAGCTATGACATACACAGCTTAGCTCATGCTCTGCTGCAACATCACTGCAACCATCAGCGGAGGCGAATCACGCACTCTGAGCACTCCCATCACACCCCTCTGGACTGCCTGAGCTTTATTGCCAAGGCAGAGCAAATTTCCTCCCCTGAAAGACAAGGTTTTATATTCCTTTCATTGTTTTTGAATTATCCTCCCCACCCCTAGATTTCATCCAGGGGTAAAAAAAACAAAACCAAAACAAAAAAAAAAACCAAAGAAACCCAACCAAAAAAAAAACCAAACCACAAAACAAACCAAGTCTTCTTCATAACAGAAACTTAATTTCTTAAGAGACTTTCATTTTTGAGTACTAGATCAAAGTTGAATAATGTAACTGCTCAGTCATGCACTATAACCTGTACAATGACCTGTTCACCTCTTGCCACCTACCCTCATCAACCTGAATTTCATACAGACTCTGCAAGTAATAGGTAAACCAGAAAACGTCCAAGTACTTGTTCCTTTTGCCCTACTGAAAGACACCTCCTGGCTGTAAACCCGTGGGGAGGAAGGATGATGCCAGGAGGAAAGGAAAACTGCCTGGCAGGAAGGCTGGGTTTGGTCAGACAGCAGATGGAAGCAGGTTGCATACAGATACACAACCAGGGAACAACACAAGGGCTGCCATTTGATCCTGGTTGCTTTCTTAAGATACAAAGTCAAATTCACTTTTGAAAGAGGCATAAGGAGAACACAAGCAAAAATGAGAGCTGGGGAAAACCTCCAGAACTGCAGGAACACCCTTCCTGCAACAGCCAGAAAACATGGGGAGAGGCAGAGAAGCATTACCACCAAGCAAACATCTTCATACTCAGACACAGTCTGGGTTCAGTTTTACATTTTTATGGGTTTAAACACATACCAGATTTAGTTGAGCTCACTAAGAAGTGCTCAATAAAAAACTCCACCAGGAAGGTAGAGAAAAAGAGGAAAAAAGGCTAATTTAGAGTCAAAAAGCATGGAAAGAGAGATTCAAGAAAGAGTCAGAAGAAAGAATGGAAGGAAAACCATGAAACAAAAGAGATAAATGAAACAGATACCAGGGACAGTTCAGGAAAAGTTCAACCACGCAAAAATGAAATGAAAACTGGAAGAGAAAGATAAGAGAACAAGGAACATGCCATGACAGATCAGCTGAACGGAAGTTGGCAAATAGATCATTTATTTAATCTCATCTGTATTTGTCAAATAATTTGTTTGATTAACACTATTCTGTGGTCTTCAGCCAGGTATAGAGCTGATCAAATATCATGTCATTAATATATTATTAGATTAATACAAGTAAAATTCAAATACATTCAACATTTTTATCTGCTGCTCAATAAGCTCTGGTTCTATGTTTACAGTTCAAAAATGTTGAAATAGAAAGCTGGGGATAAATGACAATTAAAGATTACTTGAAGCACAACCATTTTGCTTTTCCTAGACTGACAAAAATACAGTATACTGTATAACTCATCTTGAGAGAAAAGAATCACCACCTTCCCACAAGGAATCCCTCTCTATATGCAGTACTTTTTGTCTTGATTTTATTTTGTTGAATGTTTCCCCCAACTTTTCTACTCCACAAAGGTTTTTCACCCCAAGAAAATCTGGTGAGCTCCAAGGACAGCCTAACAGAAAGGTAAATTTGGGGTGCACTGGTAGCAGGACGGAAGGCAGTGGGAGCCATATCCAGCCTGGAAGCAAATGCTTATGTTTGAGCTGAGCTTTGCTCCTCTTAAAGGGAAGGGAAGTCAGGTGAAAGATGGACAAGGATGCCTCAGATCTCTCCTCTCACAGGGAAAAGTCTCCCACATTATCAGCAGCCTTCTCCAAATCTCCCTGGGAGAACCAGGAAAAAAAAACGTCATTTGGCAATATTTCAGCCTGTTTTTATCCCCCTCCCCCAAGACAATAGCAAGGTCCCCTTCGTATCATCAGACCATGGGGGGAAAGCCATCAAAGGCAGGGCATCTCCACAGGCGTGGTGGCAGGGCTGCCAGGGAGCCCTGGGGAGCAGAACCAGGCTCAGTAAGGAAACCGTGGCCATGGCTTTCTAGGCTGACATCAGAGGAGCACGAGGCTACTCCCACTGCTGTTCTACCTTCACCACTGGCAGCAGCCAAGAATCAAACTCACCACAGGAGAGAACCACAACAAGGGCAACTCCCTGGGGCTGGAAAAGCGTCCCTCAGGTCATAAGTCCTGTTTAAATATCTCAGCAATATCCCGAACTGAGATAATTATTGCTAATTACAAGATCATTTTTATGTAAACATGAAGGGTATTACCACGCATACCTCATCTCTTTTTTAATTAAAAGAAGTAAGAGGTTCGCCGAGATAAAAAAAAGACATGCTGACAGCTCCCACCCAAAAGCAGACTTTTCTGCAGTGATAACACCCATCAGCTTCCAGACCCACCGAGAAGACTGAACAGGGAAATCAATCAGCATCAGCCTCCCCAGTGCTGAAATGAAGCAGTTGGCACATTATTAATCACACAGGAAAAACGTTTTACGAGGAGAAGGAAAGGACCAGATGCACAGAGGGGTGATACACATGGATTCAGACATGGCTGCCTTAAAAACACTTGGGAAAACCACACAAATCACCAGCTGTACAACTAAAATACTTCAGAGCTGTGAGGGATAAACATATCAGCAATTCTGACTACAGCAACTCTTTAGCTGAGCACGCACCAAACCTCATGTGTTTTCCTCCATTCAAAACCAGTTCCTGCTCCAAGCTGCACCTCCTACCCATGCCAACCAGACTGAAGTACATCGTGAGACAGCCTCACCAGGAGTTCGTACCCTTTCTGCATTTCAAAGACCTACCCAGGAGCAACTTGCACATCACAGGCTACAAGAGATATGACCATCCAGCTTAGGACACTGAAATAGTCAATGGCTTGACTTGCCATGCAATGGCTTAACAAGCCATTCCTGCTGCACAGTCCTGTTTCCAGCTGTCCTAAGCATTTCTCCACCAGCTCCAGAGTTCGCCAGTCCACTCTGACTTCTCATCATCTCTTCTGTGTCCAGGCTCACTCCACTGCTTGAGGCAATTTAAAACACATTCCCAGTCAGGACCACTATATGCCAAGCGAGCCATCAGATGCACCTTCACTTGGGGTGAAGACTCTGCAGCCCCGGACACCGCGACACCCTTTGCAGGGCAGCAGGGCGCAGGAAGCCTCGGCACGCCGCAGAGCCCCGGCGGCGAGCGTCCCTAGGAGGGAGGGAGGAGGGAGGGAGAGGAGGGAGGTGTCACCAGCTCCGCAGAGCCGCATGCTCGCAGAACGGGGGACCTCGCTCACTTGCTCGCAGCTGCACACAAATACCTGCGCCTCCGCCACCTGCCTGCCCCCTCCGCGCCTCGCTCCGGGCCTGGCGACGCCTGGCACCGCCATGGAGCTGGCCTCTCCTGGGGGGTGTCAGAGCCCAGCAGGGACCTGCTTTGGCGAAGAGTGGGGAGTCCGGTGCTACCCCTTTGGAGCATCACAGGAGCAATGTGAGGGATGCAAGGGGATGACCGAAGACGGGTGCAGTGGGCTGCAAACTGGGGGTGTGAAGAAGAGGAGGTGAACACGGCTGCAGCTAAGGGACACGGAGGGGAGCGGGACGGCAAGGGAGGGAAGGAAAAGGGCTGCAGCTTGGGAGGAGGAGGACAGGAGGACTGCAGAGTAGGTGCAGGAGGAGGGCAGGGGATGGAGGGCAGAGAGCACAGAGGGCAAAGGGGGTACAGAGGCTGCGGCTCGGTGGTATCTCACCACCCTCCCACCCCGGCGGCCTGCCGGGGCTCGGGTCGGCAGGCAGCGCCCAGGCAGCAGAGTCATGGCGCGGCCAGGCGAGCAGGTGGGTGGCCGCCACCGCCCACCGAGCCGAGGGTCCGTCCCTTTTCACGGCCGCCCCGGGCACGGCGGGGACAGCCCCAGCACAGTGGGGGTACGAACTTGGCGGCGGGGGGAACAGCCCCGCTAACAGGTGGCGGCGGCGCTGCCGACCCGTCCCCGCCGAGCCGGTGGGCGCTGCCCCTGCGCGACGGCGCGTCCCACCCACCGCGACCCAGCGCCAGCCCGCTCCCGGCGGTCACTCACCGGCTCGCCCACCCCGCCGGGCGGGATGCGCGTCCTGGAGAGCGGAGCGCGGAAGTTTAAAGCCGGGTAACAGTATTCGCTTTTGCCCTTCCAACGTAGGAAAAACCAAACTAAACGAGGGCCCCCCCTAGGCNCCTCGCCCCGGCGGGTGACCCCTGCTGCCTCCGCTCCCCGCACCCCGGGAGACGCCGGGATCGCGTCCTTTCCCCTCCGGGAGCCGTCTGCGCTGCCCGCCCCGCGGCGGCCCCTCTGCAGGAGCGCCCCGCACCCGAGGGGAGGGGAAGGCCTGGCGGCCGCCGCTCCCGCAGCCCGCCCTTCCCCGCGGGAATGCCCGGGGCTGCGCTGCCTTTGTCGGCGCCCCACGGAGGCGTTCTGGGGAGGAGGACCAGAGACCCCTGAAATGTAGCGTTGATTGCCGGTCACGGTCCTGCCTGATAACGCGGTGCGCTAAACTCGGCTCACAGGGTGCATTTATCTGGCCCCTGGAAATGCCTAGAAAAATAGATGACTCCAAGTTATTCGAGTGCAATTAAGGCCACAAAAGAAAAGACACCCGAATTGGCTCTGTATAAGGCAGATGGGGTTCAGTTAGGCTTAGTAGCAGAGATATGCACTGTCTGAGCAGAATTACTGCAATTTCAGATGAAGGTCCAAGCGTGTCGAAAGGCTCTCCTCTGATCCTATTTGGGTGCCGCAAGGAGCACCGCTGAAGCAGAGCTAGTAAATATTGATGGACTCAAGCTTCATGTCCTGAATTCGGGTCTGTCAATGCAGTGCTTCTCATTTTGTCACAGTACACCAGACATTTTCTACTCTGGGCACTGTGATTCCCCTATTACTATTTGGAAACTAGATACTGGATTGCATAGTCACTGTATTTTCCAGCAGCTTGCAGAAGTAATCAAGCTTTGATGCGGAATACGATGTCAAATAAAGTACGCACTCCTGGTACTGGAAAGGCACTGTTCTCTCTGGCATATGTTTCAAGCACACTTCCACAATTTATTGTTTCCATTAGAAAAGTATCTAGTAATCTGAAAATCGATCTAAAAACCATTGTTCTAGATACTATGTTTGACACATAATAAAAAGAAAGCTCATGCCCTGCAGAGCTTGTATCAAGAGCAGATTAAACACGTTCTAAGGATACCCGTAGAGAGAGTTGTGCAGGTTTTCTCAGGTCTCACGAAGGTGTTGCACCAGCACAAACAAACCTGCCAGAGCACTTTTCCAAAAACCAGCACGCAAACAGACAGGTCCAAACAAAAAGGCTGAAGCTTTAACCTACCTCAAAACTCTTCCCTTGCTTCTAACAAGCCCTCCTGACTGTGAGTGACCTCTCAGTTCTCCACGGAGGCGAGGGCCGCAGCTCGGGGAGAGCCAGCATCTCTGCCGAGCGAGCCGAGGGCAGAGCAGCGCGCACAAAGGTGATGGGTTCCTCCACAGGCAGCCACACGCACGCCGTGCCCGCCTCTCCGGGCTACCTGTCTCGTCTTGTTTTAGCCGCTTCCAACGAGCAGGCAGGCTACTGGAGCATGCAGAAATCTTGTTTTTTGAAGCACCCTGAAAACAAGCTTGTATTTTTTGGTACCTTGGTGGCCCAGAAGAACTTGTCAGGAAGCAAGCACCAAATAGGTAGTAAAATAGGCACAGCTGTGGGGGAACCTCAGTTTCATGCTTCCTGGGCTTCTCAGTGACCTACAAGAACCAAGAAACCAGAAGAGGAGTCTTAAACTGCCTCTCTCTTGCTCATTCTTCAGTGCCAGATCACATCAGGCTGTAAGATACCTGAGGACTATTTGTTTGCAGACTGCTGGAAGACGGAGACGGAATCACCTATTGGTGAGTCATAACCACACAATCACAGAGGGGTGATGGCACAGACTTGCAAAGACACAGAGAGTGATAATAGCTTAAAAGTGTCTTCTTTCCCCTTCTACTTTTTGATAAAAAAGCAAAATATTGGGACTAGATCCTCAGCTGTGGCAAAGCAAAGTAACTCCATTGCTTTTGTCAGAGCACAGATTTACACTTTCTGAGGTCATAGCCCATTCTATTTGTAAAAAATTGTTCTTCCTGAGTAGATTATTCCTTCCTTTCTCTAAATTTGAGTTTAATTATTGTAAAATGTTTGGTTTGCAGTGCTCTAGCTGTTGTGAGCCTTGCTTGACAGGAAAGGAAGGCTAACCAAGTACTGGGTCCACTGGCATGTCGGGCAATGAAAAGGAAAGTGAGAGTATCTTAGGTCCTTTACTGCCACAGTAAAACTCCAAAAACAAAATGTGCAGTGGAGTTGAAATACCTTCAATTCCCATACCTTCAATTTTTCATGATTGTTTTCACCAAACTGTATGCAGCTTGCAGTTGGAAGGCCATAACTCATCGACATGTTTTTTGTACCAACACTCTAAATTCAGTCTGTAAAGGTACATTACTGATTTTTGTAGGTGCTGTGACCCAAAAATAACTCCTTGATATTTTCACCCCCTCTTTAACTTCTGTAAGAGGGGAATTGTAGACAAGACATAAACTTAGCTGTCCACTGTGTGACATACAGGCATGCCAAGAGCTTAGTGAGCAACTGAACTTCCTCATCAGCTACAGATCAAGGCTACATTTTTAAAATTAGAGTCTTTTTTGGAGTGATTTTTACTAGAAACACCTAAGTTGAATTATTCTTTCTTTCTCCCTAGTAACAAACTCAAAAGAACATGAAAAGATCTTCATGTGATCATCAAAATCATCAGCAAAGTAGGTAACAGTAATTTTTTAGCTTCACAAGGATACATACTTAAATACATCCAGATATCCACCATATATTTTTGATATACTGGAGGGTTTATTAGTTCTCAGCAGACACAGACAGTAGATTAGTGGTGTCAGTTGCTATTCTTGTTCTGGGTATCCTGTTGTCACCATATCTACTAGTTCACCTGGCTTTTAATCATGCAGATTGCTTTCTGGTTCTTTCCATGGCTTTTGAGCTCACCCTAGTCTGTTTTCCTGGATGCACACTTTTTCTGTGTAACTGAAACTTTATTGGAAAGTGTTTGCAAGGAAGGCTGTGTCACTGTGCTCCTTCTGACAATGTCTCTGAGAGCATACTGAGAAAAGCAGACATCTCTGTGAGTTTTGCTTCCCCATTGCACCATATTCTTCATGATTTTTTAATTTAATCCTCCTGAAGATACACCAGACTCAAGAAACCTGCAAGTCCTTTTCTCATACTGGGATGTTTGCTTGCTCATCTCTCCCTGAGCTTAGAGGATGAATAGTGTCATGGCAGAAAGCAAACTGATAAGTAATTGACTTTTAAAAATTTCTATCTTTCTAGGGAATGCAAATTGTTTCCTTGTAGTATCTGACAGAGTAACACAAGTAACTTGCCATGGCAACCAAACAGAAAAAAAATATATCATTACAAGGTGCTTTGCTACTATAACAGGGAAAGAAGCTGAGACCTTATCAGTTTTGTTCACTTGTGTGTCATGCATCATGTAGGTAGCAGAACCTGTCAGTAGAAGTTTGGGTCCGATTCAGTGCAAGTCATCTGCCTTGTGGGCCTATCTGATACTTGGATCAAAGCTGAAGTGCAGTCAGAAGGAAAGAAGGAAGTGTTCAGAAGAATTGAAACAAGGCTGGATTCTCAGAAACACAGAGACAAATCCATTTCCTCAGCAAGCTGATGCAACTCTGAAGATGCCAGTAAGGGATGAACCAATTCTGAAATTAATTTGGCTTGCATTCTCTGACAGTCTCCATTATTTTACTGTCCTCCTTTATTCTTTTTTAAGTGAAGTGAGTCTGCAGATCTGTAAGTATTTTGGATTTACTTGGGACAACGGATGGAATAGGCTTGCAAGGTCTGTCTTCAAACCCATTGTCTTTACAGGGATGCTTCTGGGAAGGACAGACTCATTGCCACTCAGTTTGCTTGGGTTAGTGAGTGAATTTAGAAATGGCAAAGGGAATCAACTGAGGGCAGAGAGGGGAAACCATCATAGTTACCACTTTGGGAGGAAATAAAAGCTGAGTTTTTTAGCTCAGAGGAGGACAGTTTTGAAAACTGTTGTTTGTGCACAGAGGCCAGCAGAACTACCCTGTGCTGAGGATAGGCTCATTTGTAGATCTGGAGTGGTCTAGGGTATGCTTTACTCTGGAGCTGGAAAGGATGTCTTCTGTGGGACAGATTTGAAAAGTGAAGGAAAATCTGAAAGTTTCTTAATCCCTTGACTACTGATTTGAGCCACATGTAACACAGCTCCAACTGTGTGATGGACTGAACTATATGCTCCCCCTTCTATTTTAAAAACACTCTCTCCCAGTTAAAATTTATGCTGTTCATGCACTAGTACTAATGCTTGAGAAACAGTGGCCAGCATTCTGAGCTGCCTGGGCCCTAGCTGAATTCACAGGTAAAATTCTCGTGACTCATGGTCAATTCTCTTCTAGCTTCCTGGTGAGGTTGTAGAGAAAATGCTGCTAGATAACAAACCCTGACAATAGTATGATTTGGAAAGAAGCCTTTGAAAATAAACTCTTAATGTATCAGATGAATCTATGTGAGATGCAAAGCTAGAGTTCACTCTTGACAATGAATTCTTGTACTGTGAGTGACTGACTATAAAAAGACTTGGGAAAAATCCGAGTCTCCTGCAACACAAAGAAACCTTGAGATAAATGAAAGTCATCTCAAAGGAACCAAGCTAAAACTGTTCAACACTATAATTTAACACAGTCTCCTAGAGACTGGGAAAAGTCAGTGGGCTTATCCTTACTGCAGTTTGTACCAAGAGAGAGCCACAAGAGACATCACAAGTGTTAAATGCCACAAGTGTGTACTGTCATCTCAAGGGCCTGGGAATCTTGGAGATACCTAAGACTTGGAAGCAGCAGTCCAACTGCAGAGGGTTTTTTAAACTGACACTGAACTGGAAAGAGCTCCTGGAATAATCAATTAACAAAAGATAACACTGAATTATTTAATCAATCCTCAATAAATCAATAAAATCTTCCTTTATATAGTCTCCAAAGACAAGGCATTGCTTCAGATGACTCAAGCAGTGAATGGGGCCACTTTGTTTTTAATCCCCAAAATAATGGCATTAATATTGGATTTAAATTCTACTAAATAAGTGTGCTCAGGCTTCTTTCAACCAAACCATTTGAAATGCTGCAGAAGATTCTCGTTGAGCAGAGCAAAGTTGTCACTTCTGGAGGGTTATCTGATCCAGGACAAGATCTTTCTTATGATGGATTTCCTTTTAGAAATAAGCAAGGCAGCATCTTGCCAAGTGCCTGGCCCAAGCCCCACGAAAACTAGAGAGAGAAAAGATTCCTGTTGACAGAAATAAATTTTGCTAACAGTTGGATTTGGTAATTTTTGAACTGAGAATAGAAACTTGCAGAGACGATGCTCTGGAATCGCAGAAATGAAAGACTTTGTAATCAGAGCTTGGAAGTGGAAGGAGATTCATGTTCCATAGTTTAAAAATACAGACAGCTGCTGATTCCTTTTTTTGCTATTAAAAACCCCACAACCCAAACACACACACACACACAAGACATAATTCAGAGACTGGTCATTTCCCAGTCAGCCTCCTTGTAGAGACACTGTGGGAATGAACAGCTATCACATCTCCCTAGGTGTGGTATGCAATACTTGGTAACATGAGGCCCTCCCCTGAATGAATAATGGGATGGCTGGACTTCAGATTTTGCTGTGTGGGGTGAGCAGGAGGGAGAGACGAGATGAAGGTTTGATCTCTGGGTATTTACAAGCAGTGTGGCTTTCTACAGGTGCCTGCTAGTTTCAGTCTGATCAGAAGCACACTGCCCTCTGCAGTGTCCCGTTTCTTCCTGTGGCTGTTTGCTTAAGCCCCCAGCAAATGTCCTTTTTGGCTATTTGTGCTTTTTCCAGGGAGTTGTAGCTGATCACGTGGTGAATCTGGAGCCTGAGATGCTTAGAAATGACACTGAT
This sequence comes from Hypocryptadius cinnamomeus, assembly GCA_013400635.1. Classification (NCBI taxonomy): domain Eukaryota; kingdom Metazoa; phylum Chordata; class Aves; order Passeriformes; family Zosteropidae; genus Hypocryptadius; species Hypocryptadius cinnamomeus. Next base: position 42,631 of record VYZP01078241.1, on the reverse strand, counting down.
TCTTTCAAGAAATGCTCCCACCTCATAAAAAGTTGCTAGGGTGGGTAAGGTCCTGTGTCTCCTTCCACTCCCTGCTGTGCCTGCCAGCGTAGATCAGCAAGGGTCAGCTACAGCAGGAGGCCTGGTAATGCAGAAAGCTGCAAGTTGGGAGCCACACTGATTTTCCTGGCAGTGGCTTGCTGGCATATGTACAGGAGCTTTTGTTAGCTGTCAGCCTGAATGGAATGTCAATCATTCCCTTGGAGGCTGATCTTCAGATCACTGCACTCTGAGAGAGGGCTTTTGCCTTCGTCTTCATACAGCAATAACTCAGGTCTGTGGAAGCTGGAAGCCTTATTTTTTGTTAAGAAGCCCTTGTGATATTTAGTCCCCATGTGATTTTCTTTTTCAAACTCTACAGCAAAGTTTGAACCCTTTGCAACTGATATGCTACCAGGCATTTTTATGGGACCGTTTGGATCACTTACCATGCTCTGGGTCATCTGTCACTTTTGCTGTCAGTTGCCAGATTTCCAGAGTGGAAGCGGGATGAGTTGCTAAGGGATATCTTGTGCTCTATATCATTTCTGCATTCACTGATGTGCAACAGATTTATCTATGTAGTTCAAGGCCTCTCTCTACCACATGAGTTTGTACTGAAATCTCAGACCATCCCACATGTTCTCCTGGAGAAGACACTAAGATTATTGGTATTCTTTTTAAAATAGTCTTCTTCTTCATCAGCTAATGCTGATTTTCTTCCCCTCAGCATCAAAGAACAATTGCTAACTACATCTCTTTCTTGCAGAAATTTCAAAGCAGTGTTGCACAGCATGATTCAGGCATGCACACATGGTAGAACTAAATAGAATTAAAGACATTTGTGTTTATCCAGTTAAACTACTGGTTCCTTTTCCTTTGACTGTTTTTTAATATACTAGCCACACACTGTCTCTAACCCTACCATGCAGCCCTCCTTCTCATCATCATGCTCAAGCTGCTGAGCCTTTTCTTCTGTTCTGTTAAGCCCCTCACTAAAGTGTTTCTACTGTAAGGAGGTGCCCTGAGCCTTGGTTCCTACCTATGCAAATAAGTAAAGCTGATGTGAAGCAGAAATACAGTAAGATATGATAAAATAATAAAATAAAATAAAATAAAATACCAGACTGGAGAGGAGGATAGAATCCAGCCTTCCCAGCATCTCTCTGCTTCTTAGTGGTCTTAACACACCAGTGTATGCTCTATTCCTACCCAACCTTAGTAAATCTTGCTTATCTGGTCCCTTTCCATTATGGACAGCTGTTTTGCTCTGTGGCAGCCTCTTCCTGATGCCCTTGTGCAGTGTTTCCAGCTCCCCCTCCATCCCTCTCTGTGATTACCTCAAATACATGCTGCTGCAGTAACCAAGTCCATAGGTGACCTCAGCCTTGACATCATTTATAGCAGAGGTAGACACTGTCTTGCAGTGCAGCTGCTCATTGTCAGAGCTAAAGATCCTGAGTTATAGAGCTCCCTGGGAGCTTATGGTGGTAGCAGTATTCCCACATCAAGTGAGATCCAGGTTAGATATTGAAAGGTTTCCTTGGCAGTGAGGCTCTGCTCTTGTGTCACTGTCCTGTCTAGGCTATCCTGAGAGATCCCTAGTAAAGGTGAGGGCATAGTCCTCCCACACAAATGCCTTCAAGAGCAGCACAAGGCTAGAAATCATCCCTTCAGTCAGATATATGACATAGTTGACCACTCCAGGGTATTTCTACACCTATTTCACACAGATTCTCTTCTTGCTGGCAGTTGCTCCTTTCCTTATTGCAGAACTTTCCCACACTGAAGCCATAAGGTTGACCACAGCATCTTGGGGTTTTTGTCTGCAGTTTGATCATCCCCTTTCCTCAGCTGCTTCTCCATCAGGGAAGGTGAAAAGCAGAAGAGGACCTGCAGTCACTTGCATCTTGCAAGACTGGTGCAGGTCCATTGCATGTTTCTAGGTAAGTTTTCAGGCAGATGTTCAGGAGCTCAGCAGTGGTGTGACTGTGTGTGTGTGTCTGTGTGTGTGTGTGTGTGTGTGTGCAAATCACCCAGATGCTCTCTGAGGGCTTTCAGGGGGCCAATGCTAAACATTTCAGAAGTCAGACCTCCTGCAAGATTCCTAAGCTGAAATGCCCAAAGCAACATATTGCAAATTTCTTCTCTGGTTTCAGATTAATGACTTTGTGTTTCCCAATTTCAGTCAGCAGACTTCAGTTGGGGAAATACTGAGGTTAAAGTACAAAAACACTGATCACAAATGTTACATGAATCCAAGTGATTGATGGAATTTCAGCCATTGACCATCATAGGTTGTGTTAATCTCCAGATGTTGTATTAACACTAAGCGATTTCCCAGTTCTCATTAGCAATATGCTTTGGTGGGGGTAGAAGGTGTTAGCTGTACTTTCCCTTCAGTGAGCTGTTTAATCATTGGAGCTTACTGGCAGTGGGATTTGGGGGACTTAGGTGATCACAAAGTGAATTTAGAGTAAAATTCTGCAGTGCCCTCCCTCTGGCTTCTTTGGGACGGTGCGCAGGGGAGGGAATGGGTTCAGAGCTGCTCCGTTTCCCACACTCCCCACTGGTGTGCTGCAGTAAGGACTAAGCAGGAAGCTGCTGCCTTCTTAGTCAAGATCTTCCTGCTTTTCAGGAGCACACTCAGACCGGCTCTCCTGCAGATCAGCACATGCCAGTGGACTTGTTGTAGCATGTTTAGCTGCACGTTCTTGTTGGCTTACTGAGGTCTGATCCAAAGCTTACTGCAGATACAGGGAAGATTCACATACTTCTTCAGTGGCCTTTGGTCTGCTCTGTGGAGGCAAAAATACAACTGTGATAGATACATGGGTGAGTGAACCCTACATTACCACCACATTTCATTCTGAGGAGATGGCAAAAGGGATTCTGCAGCTCAACCTTGTGCATCCCAGAGCAGTTAAACCTACTTAATAAGTAATTCAAAAGCACTTTCTGGTTTGTGAATCATCTGCATCCCCAGAATTTCTGAGGCTCTTGGGTAATGAGACAAGAACAGTGCAGCTTCTATAGTCATTTCTACCTGCTCACTGGGCTGCTAGCCTGCTCTGGCCCTAATTCTGAGCTGTTCTTTCAAACTGCTCTCTGCCACTAAGCAATTCTCATCTAGAGATCTCAGACATGAAGTAATCCTCCCAGCTTTTCTATTAAAAAAGCAAACTACCATTAAACCTGTTTTACAGGTGGGTAGGCTGAGCTCCAGTCTGCCTGAGATCACAAAGTGTTATTTAGGGCCAAGCTGCCTGGTCTGACACATTCCTGCAGCAGGGATGACCACTTTTCTTAGAGGAAAAGAGTGCCCAGGCAGAGGGAGGGCTGGCCTCCGTTTATGTATGTGCTTTGCACATGACTGTGAAACACATAAACCCCACTGGCTGCATGGCTGGAATCCAGGTGTCCCTCGGACGAAGATGCACGTGTAGGGTAAACTAAAATGCCGTGCTGGGCTCTGTGTGCTGAGCCATCCGGCAGGTGGGAATGCACAACTCTGCCTGATTGCTTATGCCTGAGTCACCTCCTTCAGCATTTGCCACTGCCTAGCATGTTAGCATGCTGCCTGCTGGATAATAAATGACTTCATCTGCTGCAGCAGTGAGGATAGTATTAAAAATTAACCCTGGGAAATGGTCCCGCATATTTTTTTCATTCAGACCCAGACAAGGGGGAAGAGGAGAGGAATGCTGTTGAAATGGGATTTGCAGAAGAGGCAAGTGGTGAGTTTTTAGTAATGGGGATGGTTCAGGCTTCAGTTTAATCACTGCAGTTGTTGGCAATCGATGATCAAAATTCAGAGGGCTTAAGGCACTTGATAAAGTTAAAAGCAGTGCAGGTAGAAAAGACTCAATAGGCATATTGCAGAGGAAGTCAAAGAATGGGATAAATAGGGATTACTGTGCTGACATATAGTTTATGACCTGTTTGCAGAAATAAATTAATTTATCACGTGGATGATATTGCCACTTGTAAGGAATGATGCCTGTAGATGAAACACTCTCAGTTTTGGTTTATGTATTGCATGCTTTTCTTGTAGTAGCACACTTAGAACCACACCTTACCTATAGCAGCATGCAGAGTATATTTACAGAAGTGAAGGATTTGTATTAAATATCTCAGGAAACAGAGCAACTGACAGACAGATATTTCATTTTCTTGGCTTCTCTTGCCTCCAGCACCCACACAGTATCCATCAAATTGTCTGGAGTCAAATCCTCACAGGCGGCATTTGAGGCTTGGGCAAGGAGCCAGCCTGGTTTAGAGAGCAAAGTCCTGTCTGTCCGCACGCACTTCCCACTGTCTGTGTGCTGCAGTCTGGAGCAGGGGAGCTCAGCCTTAAGTTCAACAAAAAATACCCCTTTAACTCCCTTTGCATTGTTCCAAGCAAGGGATTTGGTCTGAAGCCTGCAGACACATGTATTAATGATTCTGTTGTTGACACAAAAATTGCACCTTGTTCTGAGACGTCATTCAGCTGGCTTTGGTACAGCAGCAAGCAGCACATCCCATCCTGAGCCCATCCTGAGACATGTCCCAGCTCCTTGAGCTGCTCCCTTCATGGATGGTTGGTACCTATAGATGGTGTGGATTGCAGCACAGGCTGTAATGCCAGGTGCATTGGCTGCACAAGCAGATCTGCCCTCTGGCTGGCATGCTTTTATCCAGAAGCATATTGTGGCTGTTGATTTCACAAATGTACTGTGATATGACAGCACCTATCCAAGGGCCAAGATGAGGTCTGCATGTTTGTCCTGACTCACCTGCTCATCTCCACATGGCAGAGGTATTTTAAAATGTTAGGCTTAAGCAACATTTCCTGCTGCAGCACGAAAAATGATATAAAGTTCCATCATAAACAATGTTACAAATTTGCTGGATGAAAAGTACTCAGATATTGCTATGTCCAAATTGCAGACAATTCCTACGTTAAGATCTTTCCTTAACTGTGATATTTACAGAACCATGGCTGAAATATTCCTCAGGCTAATTCCTTTATATATTGTCTCTCCTTATTCTTTCCATCCAGACAGAGCTTTGTCATTACCCCTAGTCCCAGCTACCTACATACAGCTCTTGCTGCAGCCAAGCACACTGCTGGAACAAGGATCTTATTTAATGATTACTGACCAGGAGTTACCACAATGGTTGTCATCAACACAACAGCAATTTATAAACATGGCCTTTGTGGAGGTTTTGGAAAGCCCAATAGCTTAGAATTAGTTTGGCACCTCTTTGCAGAATAGATGGTGCATGTTGAAATCACTTCCTTTAACTTCAATAGATTTGAGATCACACTCATGGTGGGGTTATTTATTTCCCTCCCCTTCACCCCCACGCCCCCCACATCTCTGTATTTCACTCTCCAGGTTGCCAAGGGCTGTGTGTGTTGCTCATGTGTTGTGAAGTGAGTATCTCAAAGAAGGAAAAGTGACCTGTGCAAACAGCTGTAGGCATATGTCCAGCTGCCCAATTCTCTAGAAGAGGAAACTGTGATCTACGCCTGGAAAATCTGCTTCCACAAGCCAGGAGTTAACCAGTAAACAATGAATATATAGTTGTGTCCTAGACACTTGTGTTTCCACTGGCTTTTAAGGAGAATGAGAAGGAAATGTATTTTTAACAGCAGCTCAACTTGTAACTTGATCTGCTACTGCAGGAAGAAATCAAATGATAACCTGGCTATTAGCCAGCTGCCAGTGTTTGGTACCCAAGGTTACTTGGAATGGTCTGTGTTAGTACACCCACAGCATGGCATAGGAAGTGACCATTGCAGGGCAGGACAGGGGAAGCTTGTGTGTATTCCAAGGAAGATAGGTTCTGCCAGTGGTGATGTGTCAGGAGTTGTTGGGGGATACACATTTCACTTTGTCAAAAGTCCTTCACCGTTTCTAACAGTGGGAAAGTCTAGAAATGAAAGGTCTTTGCTCGGACTGTGAAGGAAGTGAATGAAGGTGAGTCACAGTACTACAGGGGCTTCATGGCTCCTACAGATAACAGTAGTTTGTGGACATGGGAGGATTCCCATTCTGAACTTCTGTCTTTTTCTGAAAGGAAATGCTCAGCCATATGCCCATCACCCAGCTCAGGCACCAGGAGTTTCTGTTCAGCCAATATAAGGGTTAACCCAGGGGTGTTCTAAGGTTTTTCAAAAAAAAGATGATGGAGTGCTTAGCCAAAAGGGCAGGCATTCAGGCCAAAGAGCAATGATAAAGTGCAGGTTTTCATGGCCAAAGAGCTGGCCTATAAACATGACTGGAGTCCCCTGTGGAAGACAACATGCCATGTTCACTGCCATGTACTGTCACCAGACAGTGGGGCTGCTGACAGATCCAGCCTTGAAAAGGCTGTTAAGCAAGGCTTTTGAGGTAGGTGTGAGATTTCTGTGGACTGGGATGTGTTTTATGGTTTTCAATACTTGGAAACACTACCTGAACATCTGTCTGGGTCTCAGCCAGCATGCTGAGTTAGGTCATGAAGCTGAATTTTTACTGAAACTTTTATACAGTGCATAAAACATACAGAAGCATACCAATAATACATCTTTTCTCATCACTAATCTAACTTAGCTGCTGGAATGTAAGTACTCAGTCCTTTTTCTAAGCACACATTATGTAGAATCAGAGCCAAGACTGTAAAGAGAGTGCCTGGAAATCAGGTCTCTCCTGTCATTTTGGGGACAGGGAAACATTCTTCATTCTCCATGAGGATGGGACTCCTTCTAGTAGTCTAGAGGAAGTTATACATGGCAATGACCCAAATATAGATGAATCCCAAGGCTTTCCAAAGAGGCTATCCATGGAAAAGGCAACCTGAGCTGCTTAAATTCTAGGGAAAATGCCAGTATGGTATGGTGGTGTGTTGCATCACTTTTCATTCCTGTGTAGTATTTGCTGAACTTGACTCCAGGCTGCCTGCAGCAGGAGCAGATGCGTAGGGTCAAAGGTTCCTTTGACAGAGCAGAGAGGACCATTTTTGCCTTTGCTCAGTTCATTCACAGATGCTGAGCCAGAAGGAAGCACAAATTGCCTTGTGGACTGTGGAGCTGAAACAACCCTGGGGATGGGCAGGGCACTTGAGGCAAAAGGAGGACTTTGCTTTTAGAATGTTAGGACAGGGAGCCCTGTCTTCAGGCTACAGGTGCTGGCTCTAGGATTACATGGGCAAGCACAGGGATGCACAGAGAATACAACGTTTGTTCCAGTCTGCAGAACTGCCTGGCCCCATTTATCTACCTGCTGATCTCCTCCCTCCACACCTGCAGACTGCACTCCAGCCACCTTATTTCCTGCCCTGCAGGACATGGATTTGTTGAGGACTTTGGCCAGAGCTGTTGTCCGTAGCGTGGCTCACAGTGGTGCTGTTGCTGTGATGGCTGAAAGCCCCAGTGTACATGAGTTGCATTCAGAGTAAGCTTTGAACTGTACAAAGTGCATGCAAACTAGTGGTGTAATGCCATGCAAACTGGTGCTTTGACCTGATTAAATTTTTTTAAAGCCCCAATTTCTCCACTCCTTCACATTGTATCTTGTCGCACTGATGGGAAGTGAAAATAGCAACACCTTTCTGATTTGGTAACATTTTCTGGTGGCTTTGCATTGGCACAAAAAGCAAGTACACATTGGAAAGCTGCTGTTTCCCCTCTCTGAAGACAGCTAGATGAATTTCACAGCTAAATCCTGCTTGGAAAAACAAACCTAAAAAGCGCAGTGAGGCCACAGGTTCCTTTACACTGCAGCAAGCAATGAAAAAGAACAAATGTTGCTCATGAAAAACTGTGGAGAAAGAGTCACTGACCGTAACTCCTTTCCAACATCAATTCATTTTCCCCTTAGTTTAATGTTGAAAACAAAGTTGTAACTCAATCATTGACCACAGAATTCATCCCAGAAGAAATGCAAGGACCACCAACAATGTGGTCCAGGTGTGGATTATAAATATCATCAGGAAGAGACATTCTGTGTCCCAGGGGCATTAATCCTGCAGTCAGTGCTCTTCCTTTTATATTCTGATTTTAAGCCTGCCATTTTTAAGGCTTGTCAGCAAGACTTTCTCTTGCACAGGATTCCTACCACAACAAGCAGAGTGATACACCTAAGCTGAATGAAGCCCTACAGTGGTACTGCAGTTGTAACAACATTGGGTTTTATACCTACCAATTCTTTGATAAAAATTACCATCTGGCAGTTGCAGAGAAGGTTTGGACTTGTCCCGTACCGTGGGACAGGATACCATACACTGGAAAAGCACGTGTGTGCAGACAGCATCCTTGAGCTTTCCAAAACCAGGAAATAGTTTGACCCAAAAGAAACTGAGAAAGGTAGAGGGCCTTGAACAGAGGCACAAAACAATAATAATTTATACACAGGCATTTCAAGTTACCATTTATTCATCTGGAGTCAGGAATTATATAAACAAGGGAGTATAAGCATACTTTTCTGGTGCTCAGTATTTTTTTCAGAGAAGAAGCTTTTGTTTCCTTTTTCCCATAAAAATGTAAAGGGAGAAAAATATTACATTTACTAATTTATTTATTTACAACTTTTCATTATAATTAAGGCAGAAATAGGAAATAAGCCCTTCTGGAATTAGGCAGTCCTGGCTCAGTGGCTCAAATATTAATACATTGCCCTGTCTCACCTTTGCTACCCCATGTTTTCATCCCAATCAATCATCTTGACTGCACAGTAATGCAACTACTTCTGAGTAGAATCTCTTGGTCATGAACCAGAATCTGCTTTTCTAAAGCAATAGCACAAAGGAAGGAAAGATCCCTCTGGTGTGGCATCTGCACTGGGTATTGCTTTAAAGTAAGTGGGATTCTGCCAGAGTTCTTTCAGGATTTAACCTAAAGAGATATCCCAACACAGTTGAAGCCTGTCTTAAGCTCACCTTTTCCCTAAGAGACCCTACACCATGACAAGGTAGCATTTGCTGGTTTTATTGGCTTCTAGTACCCCAAAAATTTACCAAGCCAAGGAGGGTGTTCACTTTCCTTGAGCGAGCATGCAGCAGCGAGAGGAGACAGGTTCTGTCACTCTGTGTGACTTTGGTGACATCAGTGGTTTGGTTCACTTGTTTATAGAAGCAAGGGCAACATAAAACTATGAATGCCCATCTTTCAGTGTGAGTTAAAATACCCTATAAAATCTGTTCTCAAAAGTTTTTCCAGGTCTAGTTCAGTTTGAAAAGATACAGCTTTGTACAAAATGCCAAATATTTCCTGACGAAGCTTTCCTTTCTGATTGCAGTTTGTGAATTCACATAAGCCTGTGAAAAGGAGCAAAAACAAATGCCCAGATTAATTGAATCAGAGAAGATGTTTTATTAACTGGATTCTCTCATTGCCCTTTCTTTTCATGCCAGGTGCAGTAACAGAAAAATAAATTCAATTTGCAGACTCCTGTCATCCTCCGGATCTTTGGATCAGTCTCTCAGCCTCATTCATTGCTTCTGAGAATGAACTTCTAAACACCTGCTGTGGTCGAAACTGTTCTTACATCATCTCCTGAACACAGTGACTTCAATCACATGAAATCATGAGGTTAATGCCACAGTCGAGACTTCAAAGCTGTTTCTGCAGACCTGAGCTGGTTTTTTTTGAAAATGCTACAGTAGCTGCTAGTTCTTAACCAACAGAATTACCAAAGTTGTCAGTGTTCTGCTTATCATGCAATACAAGAAGATGGGAAAATTTTCTAGAAGAACTGCAGTCTGGGTGGGGGTGGCACTACCATAGGATGAGTTCTCCACTTAATCTCAGATTAGTTGTGGTTTTTGTCTTTTTGTACAAAATGGAGATGAATATCCTTGTTGTGTATTACTTACTTGAACCAGATGACCTTTAAAAGGTCCTTTCCAACTCAAACTATTTTATGATTCTATGAAATTGTTAGTTGTGCTAAAAAAGGGATTCTCACAAGAAAAAAGGTGTTTACAGGGCTTACTAATAAGGGTAAGAGATCAGGCTGCAAGGGGAACTATCTTCAGAGAGACACTTTGAACAGTCTTTCAGAAGGGGGGAGACACTGATACATACCTAAATGAGTCTGATGGGTTATGTGCAGTAGCAGATAACTTTCCTCTGACCAGAAAGTCCCCTCTGGTTCTGTGTTTCTGAGTTGTAGGAGAATGAAATTCTTAAATGTTAATTATGCAAGTAGAAACAGCGATTATCTATTGATCAATAATATTAATTATAGACTGGATTGATTGGATGTTGCTTGTGACTGAATAAAACCAGAAGAACAGACAAATCTCTTCTTGTAAAATAAGACTCCCAGAGGAAAAGCATGATTATCTAGGCTTGGCTTTCAGAGAGGCTTCACCCAATTCCTGTTCATTTGGGTAGCACCAATGGAATTAATCCAGAGTAACACATTTTTTGGAGTTCCTGTGAAGGTGAGATCAGAATCAGGTCCACTGTCTCCAGGTAGGTCCAAGGTATGCTAATTGTCAATACTAGGATTCTAAAACTTTCTTGGGTAAACTGAAACATTACTTTTATTTCCTATAAAACTTCATGAATGTACAACTTGATTCCTGGATAGACATCACATCAGCTCCTCAGTTATTAATTTACAGATTTCTCACTGACCTTAGCTCAGCTCTGGGAATGGTGCCAGCACAATTACAGTAACTCTGAATGAAGAGACATAAAGCTTCTGTATCTACCCTGAAATGGTGCCAGAATTTTCTCTTCCTCAGTGATGGAAAGATACATTTCTTCGATTGGTTTCAAATAGTTCAGACTGCGTTGGCCATAAGTAGATTATTTCCAGGAAAATAAGGAAAAGAAGAAAATTGCCATGCAGATGTGTGCATACACAGTACATGTGCTCCACAGATAACCTTTGGGAAATGTGTCCCAAGAAGGTGTATGTTGGAAAACTGAGTCGAGGTGATTTGAGCTAGTTACCTGGAAAACAAAATGGCAGAGTTGGGAATAAAATTCCAGGGGCAGATGCTTGATTCAGTATTGTTTTCACTGAATCACACTACCTTCCTGGAGCACGTCAAGGCCCACTGCCTTCCTTCCTGTGAAGATGGGCAGCTGGATTGCAATGACAGCAGGTGGAGCTGAGTGTGCTCATCACCTTGGAAAATCAGGCCCCTGGTGATTCTCCCTGATGTTAATTGACCGTCAGACCCTGCAAGAGGGAAGTCAACACATTTCCTGACCTATGGTCTAAGTGTTTTCCAAACCCTAGAGTAAATCGAATGTAGCTATAGAGGAAATGCTGATGCAATCCACCAGCAGCTGCTGCTCTCCCACATCCTCACAAAGGTGTGAGGGCGTGAGCTGCGTGCAAGCAGTGCAGTCAAAACCCCAGCCGCTTCTACATGGCAGGCAGGGCTCTGTGCCTTCCCTGCAGACCCCTTGCCTTCCTGCCTCTGAGAGAAACACTGCTAAGGGCTGTTCCCTAGAAAACCCTGGGGACCATCCTGAAGGTAAACCCCTGAAAAAGCAGGCTTTTCATGTGGGACACTGAGCACCTGGGGGGATGTGATAGGAATCACATCTTACTAGGTGCCTGATTTACAAATCCTATGTTGAAATGTGGAAACGTAGATACCTTCTGTGAGTGAGAATGGTAAGAGCTGCTCTCTTGCACTCAGATGTTTAATGATGTCACCAACAAAAGTTGAACCACATCTGTTGGATCCAGATTATTACAAACTTCATTCTTACGTGTCTAATCTTTTGACAATTTGGGAAATTTATTCTTTTAATCTGTTTGGGTTTTCGTTGGTTGTTTTGGGTTTTTTGTTTGTTTGCTTTTGTTTGCTTTTGGTTTTTTGGTTTTTGGGGGTTTTTTAAGATCATTTGATGAAACTAGCCTTGTTATCTGCCACAAGCTGCATTTTTTTGCACGCACTGCAGGTGTGTGGGATCACCTTTGTGCATGATGTCCTTAGTTTTTCACCGGCCAGCAAAGGTTTTGGATGCTCTGTGAAACAGAGATGTTCCCAACCCCTCCTTCAGCCGTGTGACCACCTGTCACCCAAATCCCACACAAGTCCTGCTGCCTTTCCCGTCCCGTTCCTGTCCTCAATTCCGTGCCCACCCCTGCTCCCCCCATTTTGCTCCCGCTGTTTGCCTTGCGGCTTTTCCCTGTGCAAGCACGCTGCTCTGCTCCTCCCCGCCGTGACCCCTTCCTGCCTCGGGAGGTTCTCCAGGCTCTCCTCCGGCTCCTCCCGGCGCGGGCAGCGGGCGGGGCCGCCGGGATGGGAGGATGGCTGGATGGGAGGATGGCTGGATGGCTGGGCGGGCCCGGGGGCCGCTCCAGGTGCCGGGGCCGCGGCGTTGCCGGGCGACGGGCGGCCGCTGTCGCTGCCTCCCCGCTGCTCTCCCGTTCTCCCCGCGGCCCCGGCACGGCCGGCAGGTAGGAACCGGCCCGTGGGGAGAGAGAGGGGGAGCCCGGAGGTGTCTGTGTGTGTGTGGGTGGGCGTGGGGCTGGGTTCCCCTCCTTTCCCAGGGCTGGTGCACCGCGGTTAAAGGGCGTTGGGAAAAGGCCGTTGTGGGGCCACGGCGTCGGTGTGGGACACACTGCCCGGGGTGGGACACGGTGCCTGGTGTGGGACACCTCCAGTGCTGCCCAGAGTTTGAAAACCCCACCAAAGCATGTGCATCACTGTAACAATGCAGCCTATGTGCGGGTGGAAAGCACCTGAGGCTGGAGACTGAAAGTCTCTGTTTATGTTCTGGTAGATGTAACAGCGTGTTTAAATTTTATGTTTTGGTGGAGCCCTGAGGAGAATGAAGTTAATGAAAAAATAATCCCGGGCAGGTGTAAGTTGTAGAAGTGTCCCCAGGTGTTTCACACTGAGGGAACGTGCTCCTCCGTGGTGCCTCCTCAGCTTCTCCTGAAGGGCTGAAGAGACTTGCTGGTGCCAAACATAAAAGCTTTAAACTTCCTTCAGCTTCTTGCAGAAAGGGCTCAGGTGTGGTCCCTGCCCTGCTCATGGCCCCTCTGCTGTCAGCAAGAAACTCTCTTTACCCCCTCAGAGTTTTAGCAATCAGTAATTAGTTAATTGGATACCTTCAACTCTCCCTTTGTCTTGCCTGTGAGGCCTGTGCTCTCCTGGCTCTGCACCTGTCTTCTATAGCTATTGATTCCTGATAGAAATGTTCCTGCTCACCTATTATTTTCCATTTTGACTGCTTTTACATGGCAATGTTTTCTGACAACTGATACAGTGAAAGCATGCTAAATATTGACATTAACCTTTTATCCCATGCTACCCCAATGGCGATGTTTTCTCTAAAACAGAATCAACTTATTCCTACCGGAAAATCAGTGTTCAGTAAAAAACTTTTTTCCCCAACTATGTAGATCCTTCTCTATCAAGTCCTTCACCTTCTCATGGTCTCTTTGGGAACTCTAATGAGTTACACTTTCATTAAGTTCTTCTAGGCTCTACTGCTTCGTGTCCTGTTCCACTTTTAAGCCCTATTGAGCATGGACTTCTGCTGCTACAGTGAATAAAGTACTTCTCTTTATTAATTGCTAAGTGCTCAGAATCTCTTGGGTTTGTTTTGTTGTTTTGTTTTTTGTTCTCTTGAAGATTGTGTTCTTACTGTTGTTTTAGCAGGACATGGTACAATTAAATAACACTATGAGCACCTGTCAGTCAAGATAAATGAAGATAAACAGCTGTGACTACTAAATTAAAATCTCTGTAGGAGAGGAATGGGAAATGATGCAGAACAGCAGTGGCATTGGAAGAAAAGGTAAAGTAATTTAAAATGTACAAATTACTGAAAATGTTTCAGAACCTTTTAAAACTACTCTCCCATTTAATGGTATTACTTTTCTTCATGCTATTTTGTCTGGTTTCGACTTGCCTAAAATGGTAGATTAAATGTGCAGTGTTCAGGCTTGTCAGATCTCAGAGCTGCTGGCATTAACAGGTTTTGTTGTGGAGGTTGCGGTGATTTTTTTTTCCTGGACTTTGTGCTCTCTCTCTTGGCTTTAACACTGAGGATGACTATGCTCCTGTAGGTCTGACCTCTCAAGGGATTCATGGATGGGCACATCTACCTGAGGGCAGCTCATTTGTTAGCTGTACACTGCTGTCAGTAAAAGAACATGCTCTGCCCATGACCTGGGGTGCCATCAGCCTGTTCTTCCACAATTCAAGGGACCTGATCCCATATAAAGCAGGATGCAGATTCCATGTGAAACCAGATGTGGGTTTAGCATTGGACTGCAATGATATCATTGATGGTGATGCAGGTGCTTTTCTGACAGAAGTTCCTTAGGGGACACTGTTAAAGAAATCATGTTTATCCTCAATGTTTGAAGTAGTATAAAAGTGCTGCAAAATTGTAACATTATGTAACATACCTTAAATTTGGGATTGCTACATTTGTCACTAATGGGAATGGATTAATATTTATTTGTGAGGAACTATGAAGAGGTTTGTTTTTTTTTTTATAGGAAAATTAATGAGCTTTTCACAGAAATTAATTATTTAGAGATATCTGCATAATTTTCGTTTACTATTATAATGGTTAGTGTTTTTATACCTTCTATGGAGTCACATGTGGGCTTGAAAAAATTGGAAGCAAAACCTATTTTATATCAGTAGGGTCACAAGTACTTGCTGTAATACAAATCAGAACATCAGATTTGCCATGGCAGATGCAACAAATACCAACATGTCTGTATTAAAAGGAGAAGATTGTGAACTCTGGCCAGGTCACAGAAACATTATCTGATATTAAAAAAAAAAAAAATTAGAGAGCACACCTTTCTTTGACTATAGCTTCTCACATCTGGAAGCAATATTCAAAGTATAGCAAGCTGGCTGTTTATCCTGCATGTTTTACATCTTTAGTTTTAAACTATTTTTTAGAATGGAGTTCTAAAACTACCTCAGTTTTTGGGGATTTTTTTGTTTTCTTTTTTTTTTTCAATGTTCCTATGTGGTGATTGGGCATGGTTTTGCTTTATTTTAATAGAGTACCCATCCAAGTTTGAAGTGGGGAAAAGAAACATATTTAGAGTGAAGGGACTTAAGTAAATTATTGGTACTTCGGAAAGAGCATTCAGCTATTGTGTTTGTTATCTGAAAATATAATCTTGCAGCTGGTCAAACAGACAAACAGTGTTAAAACTTCTGAGAATAAGGGTTGAAAACAGTGGAGGTTCATGTACTGTCTCTATGGCCATATCTTGAATTTTATGTGCAAAGCTGATCATCCTGGAGGGTAAATGGCAGAACTGAAATTCTTTCCATGAAATGCTTTGGAGAGAAGGGGAAATGGAGTGAGGTGATGCAAAAGAAAGCTATAATTTAATGAATGGCATGGACAGTTGGATGTGTCCTCCATAGTTCTAACTGCTGTTGAGCTAATTTCTAATTTTGCCTCCAAGCAACCTTTGTCTGTCTTCCACAATTTAAATAAATACAGTGCAAAAATACACTTTCTCAGGTTTTAAAACTGCTTCCTGATGAAATTTCTGTGTCTTCTTTAGTCATTGGATGACTACTTGTTATGTTGTGAGACATGACAAATAATTGTTCTCCGTACACCTCCCCAGCCATTGAACACAACTCACCTCTTGGACTGGGAAGATACTGATTGCCAGAAATTACAGCAGCGTGCAGGGGAAAGGATCACTTTGGACTATCTCTGCTTCTGATGGTGTTTTTAAAGGATCTGTTTCTGACTGCAGTAGTTGCCTTGGCCCAGCAGGACAGTTATAATGCCACCTCGTCAGTAGCCCAAACTGATTTCTCAAGGTTCCTTTTCTCTGTGAGTCTTCTGCCCTTGCTAAAATTTTGGCAATATCTGTTACTAGATAAGCTCCTGTGGCATCACCCACTGTTCAGTGTTTCTATACAAGTTCATCTTGAATCTATCTCTTTTTATACAATCTGTCCCATGTGAGCAACACATTGGAAATCAGAAACTTCCCAGCCACTCCTCAAACAGTTTTGCAGGCCAGGAAGGAATATCTTGCTTTAAATAGCTTAATTACCAAACAAAATGGACTGAAAATTGTTTGAGGACAACCAGAGTATGTTGGAACTCAGAAATGCCATATATGATGCATTTTCATCCTGCACAGAAGTTTGTGTTTCAAAAGGCTCATAAAAGCAATGCAATAGTAGCTGGGGGAAAAAAAAAGGTCCGTTTTTATTGTCCTTTTCTCAGCTGGAATCTGGAAATTCTTCTAAATTGTGGATACTTAAAACTGCCATGAAGATCAAAACCATAGAGTTTTTCTTCTCTGCAGCTTTGGACTGTCACTCAGTTCTGAGTCCATGGGTTAGAATATATTTGTTCATCTTGAAAAGGTACTGATTCTGCAAAACCTTGCTTTGCCCATGTCCTTTTTTAGTATGTCTAACAACATGCCTAGCATCTGAATTTTTAAGCAATTGCTGTATTATGCTTTTTAAATGCAAGGAAGGTAAGTACATCTTCCAGTGACATCTACATTTAAGGCAGGATCTGTGTGTGTGACAGGCACAGATATGTTGAACCTGTGTACCTTGTCATTAACTATCAATGATAGGACCCCTTCATAAGGACAAGAGGATTTTAGCTAGACCAGCCTCATTTCTCCCTTATTTAACGTCTGGACACTGTGGATAAAAGCTTGTGGCCGTGAAGGGTCAAATTTGGTTTCCTGATCCCTGGCTACCTTGATAAAATGTTGAGGGACTTACTTTTATCTAGTCCACTGAAACAATTTAAGTGCATTTGGCAACTTTCTGAGAGTGAAGGTGTTGGTACCTTGGAGCTCTGTTTTTCCATAACCCTTGTTGTTCACCAGTTATCCCCACATCCTGCTCTCTGCTTTGCTTTTCTAGGGCTCATTGTGGGGACAGATAGCAGAAGAGAGTCTTGAGACGTTTTCTTACAGCAGGAAGTTCACCTATATATGAAAAAACCCCTCAATCTGTAGCATCTTGCAGTATCTAAGGGTTTAGATGATCCATATTCATCCATAACCACTGTCTGGAGACTTGCAGTACAGAGAGAATCAATGAACATTTGTAGCCAGCCAGAAATTACCACTGACCACCTTCCACCACAAGACTCTAAAAACTAAAACCAATTGATTGGACTTCAGTTTATTTTTTTCTTTGAAATGTCGTAGAACATATAAAAGAGAGTGGTCTGCTTTTATATCCTGCTGTGAGGACATTTTATTGAGGAATACCCTTAGAGCAGGTAGCTGGGTCTGCAGCTGCAGTGGGAGCTGAAGGTTTGTGCCCTGGGTGGGTGACACTGACCCTTTGCACAGCAAAGGGCACAGGGACCTGTGGCAGTGGCCAGGTGACCGGACACTGGGACACAGCAGGAGCCAAGGGCTCAGCAGGAAGACCCCAGACTATCACAGGCATGGAGGGTACAAAAGCTGGGGGTTCCTTTTTTGGGGGTCCCTCCCCAGATGTGCCAGCTCGAGCTGTTTCTGTGTTACTGCACCACAGTTAAATTGCTTTAGGGTTCCAGACATCTGGGACTCTGCCATGGGAAACCCAGGGCTGAGCCAGTGAGGAGACCCTGTCTGACTGTGTGAGTGTGGGGTATGCAGGGACCAAGAGGGGCACCCCTGGGGTCACTGGAGCTGCTCGCTGTGAAGGGACTTTTGTCCCAGTAGTGCAAGTGTGGGGTAGTGGGAATGTGAATGCCAGAGTGGCTCCTCGATGGTCATACCGGGAAATTTCCTTAAAAATTTGGCAAGCTAGCTCCAGAATTATGTAATATGGGGGCACTGCCAGCTCATATGATAAAACATTTCTCATCACCCTGCTCAGCAGGATCTCAGGGGGAAAGTATTATATATGCAATTGTAATAATGGAATTATTTTTTTACATATCTACATGGAATCTGTAGATGTATAAAGGAGAAATTGGTGCCATTTAAAGGCATTGCCTTTTTATTATTACTTACATTTTTAAAGAGTATCAGACATCTTTTATCTCAACTGTGTCTGGGTTGTAGCATGCATTTTCTTCTCTGGGATCACTGCTGCTTTGAGTTACAGCACAGTTTGAACTCAGCTCCATGCATGGGAGTGTTACAACGTCCACAAAGCTCCCAAGAGCCTTCCCTGAGGAGTCTGTGGGACATAAATACCAAGGCTTACCTGCCATGGTTGTGGTAATTGTAGAGCAGGGTTTTTGTTTAATAGCAAGGAACTGTCAGAACACTCTTACAGCTTTTAAAACCATAAATAAGGAAGGTAAACAAATGAGATAAATCAGTACACTTGCTTTATATGCACATTTGGATGCTTGAACCAAGGCCTCAAACTGACTGAACAGTTACACAAAAATATCATTGTAAGGATTCGAGTCATTCAATGTCATTAAAATCAGTGAATTTTTAAATTATATTAAATGGGATATTGTTATCTTAATATCTCAGCTTTCCCTTAAAAGCTTTTTTCCTTTAGTGGGGCACAGAAGAGGAATATTTATGAATGCTCTTTATAGTGTTTGCATGATCCCTTAATATTAAAGTAGCATTACTGAAGTAGTCGTTACCTTGTTCTGCTTAACAAAACCAGAAGATTTAAATCAGATTGTGTAGTCATTGACAAAAAAAAAAAAAAAAAAAAAGTCATATTAATAACAGGACAGATGTCTTATTTTTCAGCTTTTTTAGAAGCTGCACCTGCTAAAATAGACTGATGTGTTGCAGGATGCTTTATATTTCATGAATGTTGCAGGAACTGTTTTTGCCATTATGGGTGTATTATTGTAACAGTAGTTTCCTGATGACATCATGGTAAATTCCAGCTGCCCAAGCAGTTATTTTCCAGAAGAGGTTATCTGCAGTGCACTTGTGCAAAATTACACTTAGAAAGGGAACTCGTACTTCTCTTGGGACTTGTAAACCAAATGTTTTGTCAAATCCATAGTAAATACAGAATTCTTTGTTTTCATTCTGTGTCAGTGGTAACAGTATGGGCACTACTGTAATTTGTGGTTCTGAATTAAACAGACAAAAATTATATTATGCAAGACAAGAGAAATGGAAGTCTGCAGTGCAAGCTTCCTGTCATGAAGGGATAGATAGCACAATGGTTCTCAAATGAGTTTTTTTCCTAGAGAATGTTTTGGCTGGTGACCAAAAAATATAGATAAGGGCCCAGAGACTGCAGTGCCCCCACTGAAATGGCACACTTTTTGTCCAGTGAAGGCATCAGTAGCCAGAGAGCAGGAGAGGATGCTGGTTGAGAAGCTGGCCTGAGGCAGTAGAGATTCCTTTTTGTATGGGATGTTAATATATAGAGGTATATGCCTTTCCTAGAGTGAATTTGGATTAATTACTGTTGTTTGGGGAGGGTTGTTTTGTTTTTAAATGGTAACATAATTGCTTGGACAAGCTGTTTAGGTAATGTTATGAAGGCTGCATTTGAAATTATCATGCCTAGTCACACAGTTCAGAGGTTCTTTCCCAGTCTTAAGAAGCTGTAATTAATATTGAGTCAAACATTTGTGGCAATTGCTGAATTTGAAATGTGTATTAATATATATTTAATGAAGAATACACCATCCTATCGCTGACTTTTCGATAAATCTTGTAGCAGGAAAATAAAATCTTGGAGTCTTACCAGATTGTCAGACCCTAAGAACATCAAACAACTATTCTCTGCCAATTTCTTCCTAGCAAATTACAGTATTCTGAGGGGATTTTAAATAACATGTTGTTCCAAGGATCATTTAATTTTAATAATGGTTTTTATTACTGGTATTTATATATGTTGAAAGTGTCCTGCAGTTTTTAATGAACTGTCACAACATGAATATGAATTGAATAACTTACCATGATTACACACACTCACTTGGGTAAGGAGAGTGGCAGCATTGGAGGAGGTTAGCAGATTAACTCTTTGTAGAATTCAAAATCTTCCATCTCACTGCTCTGGTCATTGATTTCTCCTGCACTCAATGACTGTTTGCTTCTAGTTATCCACACAAGTAAGAGCCTGCCAAGTTAAGACTTTTGATGCAAATCCTGTAAAAACTAATTTATTGGTTTCTTTCCATCTTTTATTCTTCTCATTGTTCACATGCAGTATAAAACCCCATTATTTTCCAGCCATTTTCTCTTCCCTTGACACACTCATGTGCTTGCCAATCCTGCTGTGCTGTCCCACTGGATCACTGCAGGTTTGTGCTAGGTGCAGTTAGCTTCCATTCTTGTGTGTCCCACAAAGCACCTTGGGAATGGTTCTGTTCAGCACATGGATCCAACATGCATCCAGTGCAACCACCTTGTTCGTGGAGGAAATCTTCAGCTTCGTGGCTTTTCAGCCCTCTTTAGTGACAGCAGAAGTCTTTGCAGTCCCTGTATACTGTCCCACTGAGGCTAACACTAGTGTGGGTCAGTGTTGGCTTGTCCTGTGTGTTTGGCAGAGCTGTAGGTTCATCAGATGGACCTGATGAAAACAAGCAATGTGACTCCTGTGTGTCTGGGAGGACAAATATGCCAGGCCTCCTTCTTGCTCCTACACCATGCTGGAGATTTCAGAGGTTCGTGGATTTTATTAAATATTGGCACCTCACCACCAGGATTTCTGCACTCTTAATTTTCCTACAATCTCATTTTGAACATGTTAACCTCACCACTGGGATTTCTGCACTCTTAATTTTACTACAATCTCATTTTGAACATGTTATTTTGATCCATGTTCAAAAGGAGATTTTTCAGTCTCTGGAGAAAGCTTTGAAGTGATGGAAACATGGAAAAAAATAGTGTTGCTTGCTGATAATAATTCAACTTGATCCCAAACAATTTGTAATGAAAATACTTTTCTCCTCACTAATCCAATGTTGCAATAATTACAAGAGCAGATCAATAGCAGGAAGTATAAAACAAAGTATTACTTCAGATATTAAGCCACAAATTGATCTCCTTCTTGTCAAGCCTAAAGTAAATGCTGTATCAACATGTTTCAAAGATTTGAGGATGTTCTGAAATGTGATGGTGATGACCCAACAGAGAGAGAACAGTAATTTGTTTTATGTGAGTGTGTTAACTCTTTGCAGCCTGCATCTACAAAATCCTGCTGTTATCTCATTCTGCACTCATACATTACATCAGTGTTCTCTGACTACTGCTCCACTTGGCTCTGATAATGTACAAGATTATCTCTGGATAATAACAATCCTCATTTGAATTAGAAAGAACCACCAGTACTTGCACACAATTCAACACAAGTCTTGTGCAATTGGCAAAGGATTCCAGAATTTATGTGACAAGAATATTCTACTCCAAATTAGTTATTGACCATAATAATTCCTTCTTAGGAAGATAATGACAACACCAGAAGGTCTTCATATCACAGAAGATTCTTTAATTTTCTTGGACAGCTGATGACTCTTGCAAATCCATACCGACTAAATCATACTAACCTGTTCTAAAGAAAGTAGAGGGAAAAAAGTCTGAGAAATTATAGAATTCTTAGGAAAAGAAACAGGTAATCAAAATTCATGTATTGTAACTTTTCTTCTGAAATGCAAGACACAGTGTTTTTGAGGTCTCTTTTCCCTCCTAATCAGCTGAAGTACGAAAGTTGTCCTTACACTACTATAAGCATACTGAGGTTTTAGAAGCTGCAAATATCACTACCCAATTCACTTTATGGTGGTTATTTTATAAGCCAGTACGAAAGATTGAAAGGAGTTCTGTGACTCTGAAGAATTTGTTCCTCAACATGTTTTTTAGGCATTGAATATTGCTGTGGCTTATATGTAGCACATTTGAGCAGTCAGCTTCTCCTGTAGGAGTGCTTGCCAGGTGCGTGCAGTGACCTGGAAAAAGTAGGCTTTGCCTTCTGTGGGCTTCTTCTTTCCTGATGAGTGTACAGAGGGAGCACTTAGGAATCTGAGGGTTTGGTTCCTCCCTTCATAGTGTAGTAGATTCTGCAGGGAGGGGTTTGGTGTATCATCAGGTTTTTGTTGCTATTTTTGTTTGGATAAGGGCTGCTGGTTTTTTCTGACAGTACAGAGTCCTCTGAATTTCTTTTTCTTGTGCAAGTGAAGAATTTTGACTGGACTTGAGCAGTCAAAAGAAGACGTCTTTTTGATCCAAACCTCTGTCACCTTGTACCAACTCAGTCCTCTCAAGCAGAGATGACCAGCTGAGCAGTCAGAACTCCTGTTTGTCCTAAGAGAAGTTACTCCTCTGTGTAACTGTTTATTAGTCTGAGGAGGAAGGAAAGTGGTAATTCTCAGGTCTTGGCCACCACTGATGCTTTGTCAGCCAGTTATGATTAGCTTGATCATTTAATTACTTTGCCAGCACTAAGAATAAATATTGCTTCACAGTGGAGAACAGAACAAAACTGCAGGTGTCCCTTCAGTAGAGCAAGACAGCTTTTCTCTAGTTTAGTCTTTTGTTGTTACAGCAGTGTTTCCAGCTGTGATACTTCCTTGTTGCCAAGTAGTAGTAAATAGCTGTATAAATCACAGTAATGCTCATACCATTTGGGTACAGCTGATTGCTTTCTACTCTAACGGGTGTACATATGCTTACTCTCGTATTTCAAAGTTAATTGTTAATATTTCTGTGAAAGTGATATCTTTGGGAATTGAAGAATCACCGCATTTGAAGTGTTTCATCTTCAAACTTTGTATTTAATTCTTCACTTGAAGCAAATGCAATTTTATTTAAATTGTATTTTTAATTTATTTTCTCCAAGACTGTTTTTAGAACTAGAAGTCAGTAGCCATTGCCTGCCTAACCTAGAGTCAGTAACAGTGCTGGGATGTTTGATTTAGGACAGCAAACACAGACAGGTTTTGCCCATGCTACCTGCAGGCAGAGCTCAAAATGCTTGCGAGGTGGTGTTGTGCCTTGGTACTGGCACTTGCAGTCTGGAGGCCAGCAGAGTTTTGCTGAGTGTTCGTGTTTCTCAAGAGGAAATGGGTAGGCAGGGGCCTGTGTGGATGGGAAGCTCACTAACACTGGAGAAGGATGAGTGGAGTAGTGAGAAGGCAGGAAAGGTGTCCTGAGTTGTTTGTTCTTAACTTTCTTCTTTGTACAGAGCTGTAGGCATGCCCAGCTTCTTGTGTACCTGCAAACACTAGTTTGCTATGAAAGCTTACACTCAAAGCTGAATGAGGTGTGGGACTTGGGTGACTTAAGGGTGAAGAAAAGGAGGAACATGTTATGTAATGCATAGCTTTGGGATCGTGCTGATTAAAGAAACCTGGATCTCCATAGGCATTTTCTGTCTTGCAATAGGAGTCAAAATAGATTTTGCTGACAGGAAAATAATAAATACAGGTAGAAAATCTGACTGCTTGTTATCCTTTTGTTCAAAGCATGTTGAGATGGACCTGAAGTGGAATCCTGACAGAGTTTCTCATCCAGGCTCATCTGAAGACCAGGAAACTGATTTGAATTGGCAAGGCAACCCAAATCCCAGTCTGCTGATTAAAGATGATGGAGAGCTGCTTATGGATGAACATCTTTCCCCCAGGAAACTGGTGAGTAGACATCCAACTTTTTAATGAAGTGGAAGAGGCAAACTGGCATATACAGAGCTGTATTAACCTTCCAACTGCTATTGTACTGATTGTGGATTGTTGCCTCTCTGACATTTAGATTTCTGTGTAAAGTAGGTTCTGTCTTATGAAAGTATATCAAATGTTTGTCCTACTTTCACCTTGTTTCCTATCAAAAGTATTCCCAGCATGATTGTGGCTGTGTTTATTGCCAGGGTTCTTGAAGCAGTGTGAAGAAAAGTACAGGTAGCATACTTATAGTCTATACAGATCTCGTTAATGCCATCTGGAGTACCTTGAATCTTAGCATTAGAAAAGGAATTTACATTAATCTTGTTCTAGAGATTGGAAATGTAACTTTAAAAGCACACTTTTTTTTCCTCTGAGTTAGTGAAATCCTCTGTCCTGCTAAGAAGCCAATTAAAATATTCTGCAAATGATAGAAGTACTTTCTATACATGTCAAAGTGGGAAGAATTTCGAAGCATATTTGAAAGCCATGTTCCTTTTAGACTGGGGGAAGTTATTTTGCTATGCAGCCTATTGAAAGAGAGTCACATGCTGAAGTCTTCATGAAAGAATTCACTTTGTGAAATTTTTGTGAAAGAATACTTGGTTGCACACTGTATTGTACTTGGTCAGGACTAATGAAGGGTGAAATCCTGTGGGATGTGTAGGAGCTGACCAAACAACATCACTTTTCCACTCTAAAAGAAGGGAGAGTTGAGAGCAGAGCTTGAGGAGAGAGGCTTTCTGTGTGTTGCAGACCTACAGAAGAATCTGTCTTCTGCTGGGGAGCCTTTGTGAAAGACAGATGGGGCTGCCAAGGCTGTGGTTCAGGTGCTCCCAGCAGCCAGGGTGGTGGTTGCAAGCATCCATAACCCCCTGTGTCCCCGCTGCTCCAGTGGAGAGACACGAGCTTCCACAGGAGCAAATTCCAGCTGTGGCTTTGCACCACTCCCTAGCCACTCCCCAGCCACATTCCAGACACCATTTTGACCATGTGCTGTAGATTAGACAGAACTATTGTTCACTAATTAGACAAGTCCTTTGGTGTTTATAAAATGGTTGAAGGTGCAAAAGCCCCTTTCTGCAGAGTGGATATTTTAAGCATTCTGGACAAAAATTGCTGCATGGTTGTATGGTCTGTGCCATTCACTTTGCTTGGGCTTGTGAGAACCTCCGACCACTTCTTGGTCTTTTTTTAAAACCTGGCATAGAATTGGACCAGTCTAATGTGTTTGTGGCCTACAACAGCCTGTATAAATCTGATGGGAGCTTCTCAGATTAGTCTGTATTGTTAGGGCAGGAACCAAAGCCCATTAGAGTAACCAAAACAGCTGCCCTCTGATTCAATCAACTCTGAATGAAGCCCTTAGGAAGGTGTTTCGTTGGCATGAAGTTGTCTTTCTGAACCTCTGCTGCTTTTAGTTCACAGCAAACTGTAAGCAGAAAAGTGTATGTAAGGCAATGTTACCTACATCCCATGAAGCTGTTGTTTATTACTGTGTAACTTTTTGAAAAATGCAGATAAGAAGTTAAATAATTGAATTTTGCCTTTTTTGTCAATGTGGGTGTTAACATTTGTATGGAATCTCATTTCAAAGATTCTTTTAAATGAAGAACACCGTCCTGCTAATTTTTCTGGACACAGTTATTTCCTGTCCTGGGACCCAGCATTTGTGTTGGCATAGCTGGGATACTTCCTGCTCAGAGGAAAAACTACATGACATTGTCAAGGAAACATTTACAGTGTTTATAGCTTGTTTTAATAACATACCTCATCTATCTATTCTCTGACCTTTACATTGATCAAATGGAAACTGCTGCCATAAATTTACTTCCTCTGGATTTGCAAATGTTCAGAATGTTCAAACATTTAATACAAAACAAGTTTTCACATGCATAATTCTTTAAGGACCCACATGCCATTGACAGTCAAATGGTTTGAAAGGTTGTCTTGCTTAAATCAATACAATTGCAGTATCTTTTTGATTGTCTTATTGATGTGAATATTTTAGGAGTTATTGATTGTATCCATTGAAGTGCTCTGAGAAGGAAACTAATAGACTTTTTAAATACAGGCTCATTAAAGTAAAATTGTTTTACATTCAAATAAGGGCATGAACCACACTTCTGTAGTGTTATGTAGGCAAATTTATGGATGTTCCTGTGAAAGGTTTTTTTCTGGGACACATACTCAGCTTTACTCCTTGTCCTCACAATGGTCTGTCTTGCACCAGTTTGGTTTGAGTTTGGGGAAGCTGCAAAGTCTGATTGTGCAGACTCTGTGTAGATTTGGCACCTTGAACTGCAGCCTGCAGCCTGATTTCTGCCTGCACATTTGAGTCATTTTGCCGTTTTTCTAGAGGGATGGCTGTCTATTTTGTAGTGAAACCATTAGCAGTCTATTAAGAACTCTCTAAAACTTGTGGCACTTGTGTTCCTTCACTTTTTATCCACTTGCTGCATTGTTTTCCTCCAAAGACAGCAAAGTTTGACTTAGAGTGATTTTTTTTTCCTTTCTTTTTTTGTCTTCTTGGACCATGTAGAACAAAAGACAACTTCTACAAAACCATTGGACCATTGCACATTTTCTTCCTCTCCATTGTGGATCCCCTCATTTAGACTTTATGCTCATTCACCACAGAGTTTGTAGTCTTCTGTAGTCTTTTTTCAGCATAATGTTCACTTGAAATCCTGTGTGGTTCCATATTTCCATTATGTTAACCACGTCTTCTAGTTTCTTCTTGCTGCCAGCTCTCTTGCTGCACTGTTGTGTAACATCTTTTTATATTTGAATGTCCTTCATCCAATATACAGGTCAAAAGCTTTTGATGCAAGGGTTGGTATCATTAGATGTCATTTTTATTCTTTCTGCTAGTGTCAATATCAATTTTCTGGTGAACTCTTTAATCTTCCCCTATATGAATAGGAATTTTTGCTTTTGCATTTGTACCTGTCCTATTAATATTTTCAGCTCTATATTTTCCTAGTTATTTTCCTATTAATATTTCCCTGCTCTTCCCATCCTTATGTGTGGTTGTCAGATATTGTAGAATACCAGGGTGAGCAAATTCTCACTTTGTTCTGAAAACTGGCCAACAATGGGCAATTAATTTTTAACTCTATTAGAGCTGTGACACTGATTTATCAGTAAATGTGGAGAAACTGAAATTAAGGGTGCCACCTGTCTTTAATCACATTTTTATTTTGTTCTATCACCCCCCATCCTCTCCCTGCTGTTTGCAAAGGATCTTTTCCTGACTTCCACTAAAAGCATTCCACTTCTCAGAAGAAACTCATTTTACAAGGTCAAATGATCTTCCAGACATTGTCACGTTATAAAACCCAATCACGTTTGTGTGTGATCTTTAGAGAAGAAAGGAAGTATTCTCTAATTTTGCTTTTTATTGATCCTGCTCCAACTAATCATGTTTTCCAAACTTAGGAACACGTGTTCGGATGTGGTGTTTAGTTTTGCTGCTCAGGAGGTTAGGGTGTATTTCATGTGGTATGCACTCATCCTCATGGGAAAAAGAAAATGCTGGAGGGTCCTGGAACAACAGATTGGATTCTTGCTGAAGTGGCTCAATTGTTTCCTTTTTTCTTTTGCAGAAAGTTTTCCTCACAGCTGTAAGATAAATGGATTTGAGGAAAATAACTGGACATCAAGAAAGTGCAGAATCTTGATAAATTAGGTAGAGTAAGGGAATGGAAGGAACTGAATTTGACTGAATTTGGATCTGCTGAATCCTTCATTATGGATGAATCTTTTCATCTGAGCTGAGAGAAGAATGTATTTATATGTATATGCTGAAAGTAGTGAAATACAGCTAAATATTTTAGTTATGGACATCTGCAGCATTTATCCCTTTGAAAGGAAGTTTGCATGTGAGGCCACAGAGAAGTTCTGTTCTCTTTTATTGCATCACTTAAGGCCTATTAATTTGCCAATATTTTTCTTCTAAGAAGAAATATTTTGTCATACTTTTAGCAACTTTTTTTTTTTTTTTTTTTTTTTTTT